>WNGS01013552.1:5271-15829 GCA_020271785.1 Procambarus virginalis
GTTGCACTTTTGAGAATATTATTGCTTTAGGCTAGCCATTCTCCCTTGTTTATTACTGTTTATTAGCCATTCCATCCCTTGAACTTTTCAGTTTACTCTTTCCAAACCATACCATGCACTATTACTATTTAACCTACCATCCTATCCCTTGATTAATCCCGCTTTAAGCCAACATCTCTTCCCATGTTTATCACTATTTCTTTCGTTTGTTCATCTTATATCAAGTACATTATATTACGGTCTTATTCTATTATTAGAATATATTATTCCCCTCCCGTTCTCACTGTTCTGTTCTACTCCTACAGGGTAGGCGCAGGACGTAGAGCGGTCTGTCGGCTTGGGTGGGCTACAACATGTTATCATTTATTTAAGTTTTCCTAAATTAATTTATTACATTGTTCAGCTTTCAGTTATGCCCTGTATTTACTTACTAATCCAGTTGCAGAGTTAAAGCAGTGTACATTGCTGTGGGATACGCAGTTAATTTGTTTCACTTTTGAGACTATTATTGTTTTAATCTAGACCAACTATTCCATGGATAAGTACTGTTTTAATTATCCATTCTATCCCATGGACATTAGTTTTAATCTATCCAAACTATACCTTGCATATATTACTGTTTAACCTACCCATCCTATACCTTGTATAGTCCTGCTTTAATCTACCCAAGTTATCCATGATTATCACTGTTTACTCTTTATTTGTTCAGCTTAAATTTACTTAAGCAATACGTATTTACTTAATAATACTGTTGCAGTGTTAAAGCAGTGTCCATTTCTAGTGGGATACTCAAATATTTTTGCTTTTCACTTTCGAGATTAATTGTTTGAATTCTTCCAAACTATACCACGATTAATACTGTCTTAATATAATCAAACTATACAATGAATAATACGGTCTTAATATAACCAAACTAACATGAATAATACTGTTCAATCTTACATGAATATTACTCTCTTAATCTATTTAACTGACAGCTTTATTACATTGGTTTTATTACGATAGCTTTGGCTATCTGTCCGGTATTTTCACTCACTATGGTCAATTAACTTTACCTTTGCTTTTGTCTACTGGTGTATGTGACGGTTGCTGGTGCGGCAGCTGGGTTTCCCTGCCTGCTTTTTCCTGTTAGTCCTACCGATGCTTACTTTTTCATTTTCCGCAGTGGCGAGAAGCCGGATCACGCAGCAACTGCAACACGGAAGAGGGCTCGGGCGGCGGCGTGCGAGGACAACAGCGCAGTGGTGTGAGGACGCAGCCGGCCTGGGCCAGGACGAAACCCGCCCGTTTCGCCTCCCCCTCCTCGGGGGCCTCCTCGGGGGGCTCTGATGTGGACGGCGACTACATTTCCCAGAGGCCCCCTGCCGGCAAAGTGGGGGGTGGCACAGCGACGCAGCCTCCACCCCCTTTCGGCAGACGATTGGACGACGCTTCAGGCGCCTTCGCGCAGGCTCGGATGCCCTCTCATGACACAAGCCTTCTGGGCATGGGGACCACCGAGGCCGACCCTGCCACGGCTGCTACAGCCGCCCCCCCCTTCCCCAACCGTCGACCAAGGGTCAGGGGGCATAAGTCGAGGAGACGTGCGAGCTCCTCCAGTCTGTCCTCCTTTCCTTCCCAGTTCGGTAGCATAGTTGCTCTGCCCCTTGGGGTTTTTCCCTCGCGGCCAGCGGGCACTCGCCCTTCGGGGGGGGGGTCCGGCCTGCTGGCCCCTGCGGGGTGGGGGTGCAGCGCCCGTCCCCAATCTGTTCCGCTGTCCGCAGCTACTACTTTGACTTTACTGCCATTCTACTAGTAAGCCCTACCTTAAGTCGGCCTCTGGCCTGGGGTTATTTAGGAAATTCTTTCTCCTTATTCCTTGGCGGCTCGGCCTCTGGCCTGGGGTTATTTTCTTCTCCAAATTCATATCAGGCTTTCCCAGTCAAAATGTAATTTTCTGCCGCCTGTTTATTTCCAGCTAGGGTTTCCATTATGTTATGTTGTTCACTTATGGTGTCCTGACTGTTATACTTAGATTTGTTACATTCGCCTCACTGCTAATTCTAGACAATAGGCCATTAGTTTTCTGCAGAGTTTGTTACTAGGCTACAAGATTACTTTTATTTTACAGCGGGTGTACATTTTAAGTTGTTTCGTGTACTTTGAGTTAGCCACGGCTATGTTGTACATTTGTTAAGACCTACTTAGAAGCCTGTCTTACTCTGCAGAATTATTTATACTGTATTAATAAATTTACGCCCCATACTGTTTGTGTCTTCCTTCCCCTGATCAGAAAATGGCCACTGCCTTTTGAACGAAAGGCGGTGGAATTTCTGATGGGGAAGGAAGACAATTGCGCACCGCGTTCCGCAAGGCGCGGTGCGGACAGTCTGGGTGGCATAAATAGCGCGGAATGGGAGGTTTCTCTCTCACTCCGCTCCCGTCACCGTCCGCGACTCAAGAAGCGCCCACCCTCCTCCCCCTTTCTGCTGGCTGCCAGTTTCCCCGGTTCTGACTACGTCAGTCGTTGTTCCGTACGTCTTTCCTCCCGTTTCACTGGGGATGGGTGGGGGGGTGCAGCGCCCGTCCCCAATCTGTTCCGCTGTCCGCAGCTACTACTTTGACTTTACTGCCATTCTACTAGTAAGCCCTACCTTAAGTCGGCCTCTGGCCTGGGGTTATTTAGGAAATTCTTTCTCCTTATTCCTTGGCGGCTCGGCCTCTGGCCTGGGGTTATTTTCTTCTCCAAATTCATATCAGGCTTTCCCAGTCAAAATGTAATTTTCTGCCGCCTGTTTATTTCCAGCTAGGGTTTCCATTATGTTATGTTGTTCACTTATGGTGTCCTGACTGTTATACTTAGATTTGTTACATTCGCCTCACTGCTAATTCTAGACAATAGGCCATTAGTTTTCTGCAGAGTTTGTTACTAGGCTACAAGATTACTTTTATTTTACAGCGGGTGTACATTTTAAGTTGTTTCGTGTACTTTGAGTTAGCCACGGCTATGTTGTACATTTGTTAAGACCTACTTAGAAGCCTGTCTTACTCTGCAGAATTATTTATACTGTATTAATAAATTTACGCCCCATACTGTTTGTGTCTTCCTTCCCCTGATCAGAAAATATTAATTCACATAAGAACAGAACAACCTACCATGAACACCCAAATCACGGAACTATTTACTCTTCCCACAATGAGAGTAAGGACAAGACCAGAACATAACGATGCCAACACAGAAGACAATATATATATACGTATACACATATACATACACATACATATCTAATCACCCACACAAATACACACATCAAGAATCTTTGTGGCAAAAGTGACACAAAGAGGTGTCACAAGTGACATTACAAGAGGCTCATAACAGTCACTATACAAGGCACTTTACATCTATAGTGAGTCACACAGTTACTAGTCTTGCTGCACACCCACCCAACTGGGCGGCAGCTTTACAGTCATGTGCATGCATTACCGACAGTAAGCAAATTTTGGATACTTCGCTAAGATTTCGGGTAGCACATCATTATGAATGAAGTACTTACACATTTCTTGGACACTATTGATGGTGTTATCTCTAAATTCCGCAATTTTTTCACATTCCATTATATAATGACGCAAAGTATGCGAATAGTTCTGCTGACAGAGTTTACATTTAGTCAAATCTACATCAGCAGATGTTACAAACTCCCAGAGGTACTTGTAGCCGAGCCTAATCCTAGCAGTGGTAACATCTAGAAGTCTGCTAACATTATTGGATGCCCCATAGACGTGCGGTTCTTCATGCATAATAGAATGATGATAGATGGAGTAACTGGTGTGAATTTCACTTTGCCTCAAGCCTCCGAAATTTAGTTGAAGTTCCTGGGATATTACTGCCCTCAGGCTGCTGAAAGACAGTCCAAGTTGGTAATCAATTCCCTCTTTACGAGCAAAAGTCTTGGCTAGCTCATCAGTTCTATCATGCATTCGGAGACCAATATGGGAAGGAATCCACAGGAGACAAACTCTGACTCCATCATTGATTATTTCACTATATCTGTGTCTAGCTTCAGAGATAAGCACGTCACAGTTATGCCTTGGGGAGCTGAGGGCAGTCAAGGATGACAAGGAGTCACTTACAATTAGCGTGTCAACTTTGGATTCATATACGCGCTCTAGTGCAAGGATTATGGCAACCAATTCTGTTTGAAGAGTGGAGGCCCAGTTACTTAGTCTCGCTCCACACTCATGGGAGATGGAACCATCTCTCCCTGTCACAACAACTGCACTTCCAGCTGCACCATAGGACTGATGCAAGGATCCATCAGTGTAAATAATCTGGGAAAGGGAGCGCTCTCTGACTAAAGCATCAATTTGGCTTAAGGCATTGTACTTTGCTTCTTGTCGAAGCAAGGCCTGTTCTTTAATCAGCTTCTTGGGTGGGAAAGGGGGAACAGTAATTTGGAAAGGAGTGATCTCCCATGGGGCAGGAAAGTGTTGTTGTTGTCGCTCTTGGTGGGGGTGATGAAAGTTATACATTCTGAGCACATTGGCAGTTACAGTAATCCATTTGGAGGGATGCTGACCTTCAAGGAAGAAGGCTTGGAGGGCTTCAGTGCAGGGGTTAGGGTGGGTTAGCCTAAGCATCTTGATACCAATTAAAGCATTAATTTCAGTGATACGATCACTTACACATGAAATATTCAGTTCCTTCCTCATGTTTAGTAATTTAGTTGTACGGGGGCATCCGAGGATAATCCTCATGGCTTCGTTTTGCATCTTTTCCAGCCCTCCAAGCATTCTCTCAGGCACTAGAGCAAGCATGGGTGCAGCATAATCAATCAGAGACCTAATATATGAGAGATACATCATTTTGACAATTCTCACATTTGCACCATAGCTTGGATGGTAGCCTGCCACAGCCTTGAGAGCACGGAGCCTCTCTCTACATTGGCGACCCAGTCTGGCTACAACATTGCGGTACAGTGGAACTTCAAGACCAAGGTATTTGTATCTGGTTACATAGTCGAGCAGAGAGCCATCATGCAACTGCATTTTGCGAACGGCCCCACCCCGCCTGGGTGGGCGTCGGTTCAGGATCTTTGTTTTCTCTACTGAGATGACCAAGCCTAGTTCCTGACATGTGTGCAATACAGAGTTCAGAACATTTTGGGTGTTGGTATACCCATTGGTGTGGATCAGTATATCATCCGCATAGCTAATGATGTGTTCGCTTGGGCTCCTAGTTACTGAGTTTAGAAGTGCATTGATTAACACATTGAACAGAGTAGGACTGAGGACACCTCCCTGTGGAGTGCCAAGTTCAAAATCTCTCGTTACACTCCTATGCCCTTGGAATAGTACAGATGACTTCCTGTTGGATAGATAGCCTCTTATCCACCGTAAAAGCCATCCTCCAACATTCATTTTAGCAAGTTCGCTCAGAATGACGAGTGGGTTAGCAATGTCAAAGGCTGACTTAAGATCTAGGAAAGTGGTGTATGATCTATCAGTATGCAGGGTGAGGAATGTGGTAATACAGTGATGTACACTCTTTCCATGCGTAAAGCCATATATCTGGGGAGACAACATGTTACTAATTCTGTAAAGGAGACGGTTGAGAACCATCCTCTCAAGACACTTACAGAGACAACTAGTGAGGGAGATTGGGCGAAAAGCACTCTGCTGGTTTGGTTTAGGAATGGGAATAATAAGACTGTTGGTCCATGACTTTGGAAGCTCCCCAGTTACATAGCTCATATTATACAATTCAAGCAAGGGATTCCCTGGAACTAGCAGAAGCATACGCAGTATGCCGTAAGTAACTCCATCCTCCCCGGGTGATGTAGCTTTGCCTTTATGTAGAGCAGAGTCTAGTTCGTATTCAGTAAAAAGCATGTCACAGTCATCCTCTTGATGAAGCATGAAGTCAAGGAGCCTTGCTCTATCAGCATATTTATTATTCAATTCGTTCTGTGTGAGTAGAGGAAGACTGTCAAAGCTGGAGGTGGTGGCCCAAGCATCAACAAGCTCATTTGCTCTGTGCAGAGGATTAGGGTGCGCAATCTCTGCAGCATTTTTCCCTTTGATCTTATTGATATCCTTCCATGCTCGACTTAGTGGCGTGTGAGAATTGAGACCACTGACAAAAGTTTCCCAGTCTGTCTGCCTCAGCTCTACCATACGTTCCCTGGCCTCAGCCAGAGCCGTTTGAAAGAGCTTAAGCATTTCAGCAGTGCGGGTCCTTCTATAAGCTAGTCCAATTCTTCTGGCAGTGCGTTTTAGTGCATGCAATTTAGAATCATTATAATAAGCATAAGTGCTATGACCAGTGTAATTTGGGTTACGTGGCCTAGACGATGGATCAAGTGATTCTATAAACTGCTCGATAGTACCTGTGAGCTCATTGTTAAAATCTTCAACTGATGAAGGCTCAGATGAACTGTACCATTCTGACACATGAGCAACAAAATTGTCTCGTTGATCGATGGGCACAGCCAGCCTCTTCCGCTTGAACACTCCGCCGGGGAGGATAGCGCTGCCAATGCTTACAGTGGCTAATATGGCCAGATGATCAGACGCCATATCTGGCACTATTGACGAGGCACAGACGGTGTGGGAGACGTTGAAACCGAGACATAGATCAAGAATACCTCCGTAGATATGCGTCGGTTCAAGGTCACCCACAATCTGTGCATCATCGTGACTACCTAATAGCGACAACAGTTGGTTGCCGTTACGATTGCTGAACTGCGAATTACCAATATTTCTATGCCTAGCGTTATAATCACCTATAATGATGGTAGGCTCAGTCTGAATACAGATAGGAAGGTCAGTATAATTAAACTTATCACTAGGAGCATACAGGTTAAAGATATTGAGGGCAGAGTTCCCCACGTAGATCCTCACACCATGATACTGAAGCCCTTCAGTTGACTTGGCTGGGAGTAGCTGGTGAGGAAGGGACTTCTTAACATACAAAATACAAGAGTGACTGGATTTAAGGTTATAGACAACAAAGGAGGGTAATTTAGGGGGTGGAGACCTGGTGGGAACTCTGCACTCCTGAAGGCAGACGACATCAATGGGCTCGGTCGTCACTTTGTGGTGGAGATCAGGAAGTCTTTTCCTGAGTGATGCTATGTTCCAACTGAGGATACGAAGCACCGTTGTATTGGGGGAGTTTGTGGAGGGATCCATAGTTTATATTTAATTATTAGTCCCCAAAAGCTTTTATGTGTGTTTGTATAATTTACTGTCCCCTTGCTTTGCTTTGTATCACTCCTGGTATCCCTCTAAGTTCTGTGATGCAGCTGGCTGCAAGACAATACAGCTGCAATACACTGTCTCTCGTTTCTTTTTCAATGGCACTGTTATTTATGAACTCACTGACATTTGTTTTTAAGGATTTGGGGAACACTGTTTTAATAGGTCGTCAATTTCCGCAGGTTCTAGCCGCGATATATCAAGCACACTAGCTAGACGAGTGGTGGTATTTATGTCACCAGGTGTGTGAGCCTCGCTCACTACACTGCTCTCAGTCCTGGCTGGTGACTGTGGGTTACTGTCCAGGTCACTATACTCGCCATGTTCTTCACGGTGACAGCGACAGCGCTGCTCTATTCCTTTCAGCTTCTGCTCATACGTCTGTTTAACTGCTAACATATCTGCTTCGTGCTGACGGCGAATCTCGTCTAACTCAAGTTCCCGAGCGTGCTGTAACTCCGAATCTATATGTTGTAGCGCAGGCTGCCGCTCCACAGAGCATTTAAATGTCCGCACCTTCACAGACACCTTCCCACCCTGGGAGGTTGCCTGTGGGTGGGGAGGGGAGGCCAAGCTGGTGGCGGCCCAACCTCGAGAGGCGGGGGTGGAGACCTACCACCCCGCTGGCCGGGGCGAGCCACACCTGGCAACTGTGTACTGTGGCACCCGGTGCTCAAATGAGTGGGCAGAGACGCTCGCCGCTGTTTCGTTGTCCAGAGTGAGTCAAGGGTGAGCGGGGAGTCAGAGTGCCAGCTGTGGCCCACCGGGTTCGATGAGATGAGCGAAGAGACATGGGAGATTTTACATAAGTACAGTACATGGTAGTTTAAGTAGCGAACGCATGTCAACGAATACCGAGTATATATATATATATAACAAAACAATTGTCTTATGAAATCGATTTAACTTCCAAACATATATTTTTTAATAAATGTTAAATGTTTTCTGGCTAGTTATGTTAGATGTTATTAAAAATACGTATTCTACTTGTTAACATTATAATTTAAATTTGTAATAATTTGTGCAGAGAAGCGCGACAACTGGTTATGCCAACAAACCCTTTCCAAACAACGATATATCTTGGATAAGTCGCTCCACAACATTGACGCTTGGACCGTCGACTTCCTTTGATGCCACTTATTTACTTATTTCATAATTAAATTATATTAGTTTGGAGTAAATGTATGTTTTCTCATGTTCTGCATTCAGCACCCACATTATAGTGAGTAAATATACCATATTACTTCATTACCTAAATAATGCTAGGAGGTTTGAGTAACTTTGGGTCTTTAGTGGACAGAATCTCCAATAGATGGGGCGAGAGTCGCCTCATCTCTCTCGCCCGAGCAAAAGTCGAAACTTATTTTAAAATTGATATATCTTTGTCCTCCAACATAATATATTTCATTTGGTGCAATCATAATAATGTTCATATCTCGGTCTTTCTGGAGGCATATAAGATTTTAGGCTTTATTAGCGTATCTTTGTTAATTATACAATATATCGGCAAGTGCGTAGGCGTCTACACTCCATGACCGAAAAGCTACTGAACGCCACTATAAAACATATGTATCTTCACTTGAGCTATAAATATGTCTATTGTAATGTATTTAAAATGAAGCTCATATTTCTATCTTGCTTAAGACATATAAAACATTGTGTATATTAACGAATTTACGTGAAATAAACATTGATCTGAGAGAGAGTTGCTCTGTCGTTCAGTCTGTACGGGGTCGGAGCTCCGTAATTTTTAAAATACATGTATCTTCATTAGAACTTTAAATATATCTATGGTAAAGTGCTTAAAGTGAAGCTTATATGTCTGCTTTTCTTGAGGCATATAAAACATATATGTTTATTAACGAATTCACGTGAAATAAACATTGCTGTTCTGAGAGAGATGGAGTTGCTCCGTCGATCGATCTGTCCGGGGTCGGAGCTCGGCTATTATAAAAGTACACGCATCTTCGCTTTAATTTAAATATGCCCATGGTAAGGTATTTAGAATGAAGCTTATATTTCTATCTTTCTTGTGACATATAAAACTCTTACGTTTATTAAGGAATCTGCGTGAAATAGGCATGGTTCTGAGATGAATGCTGCGGTTTTCGAGCTCGACGAGAGATGAAAACTGCCACTGTTATACAACTATAAATATCTTCGGTTTTACTTAAAATATTTGTCTGGTAGAGGTTTTACATATAGATCGCGTTTCTGTCTTTCTTCTGACTAATAAATAATTTTGGTTTAATAAGTAATCAAGATGTTTTCAACAATATTCATTCAGCGTTCATCTTTTCCAAGACGGGCGACCCTTTTGAAAACACGATACTTGGGTTAACCCATCCTATACTTGGGTCAGTTTCCATTATGGTTCGGAACATTTGTTCCGACACTCATAAAATTTGTAAACTATTATAACAAAAAAATAATAGACTATTTCAACAATTATTGATATTATATTTCAATTATTGATATTTTTATTTTACCATATAGAAAAAATTAAAATTTTATTAATTTTTTTAAAAAATGCAAAAAATATTGCATATTATTTTGCATCATTAAGGAAATACAAAAATTTTTATTTAAATATTTCTAAAGTTTTTATTTATTGCGTCAGCTTAGAATTCCTGAATGGAATAATATTAATTATTTTTGTAGTTGTATTATTACTAACATCTTTTAAAATGATATACAACAATGTATTTAAGTCTCTGTGGCGTAATTGCTGTCCGTCGTCTCTTCCGCTAGCCTATCCCGGGTACGCCAGATTCTGACACTGCCACTCCACAGGCAGACAGTAGAACACCACACAGTTCTTCGACGGTGGCGGCTCACTGCTTCCGTAAAGCAGAGTGGAGTAGAGAGCTATTGGCTGCCCTGGGTAGACTGACTGTCCTTGTACTACAGCAGTCCTACATCAACTCTGTGGATACAGCCACGTCATCAGTACACTGGTCAGTACATGAGGACACTAGGAAACATCACTTACTGACTATGACATAGACATAAACTCCTCCTACAATAAGTAGTGCCACCTCACCAGAGGTCAGCACCAGCTACCTCTCGAGCTGACTAGGACATGAATCTAGCGCCTCTTGCTGGCATAATCCTGTCACCACTAGATGGCGTCGTCCAATTTGTGGGGGGACTCTGAGACTCTGGAGCGGAGTCTCAGATGGCACTAACGTCGCTCTCCATGTTCTGACGATGGAATCAGGTTCGTAACAAGCGTCTGTTTAACTCAACAGTAAAATTTATACAAGAGTTGTTACATTCTTATACAGCCACTAGTACGCGTAGCGTTTCGGGCAGGTCCCTG
>WNGS01013553.1:0-11002 GCA_020271785.1 Procambarus virginalis
GATAAAAATCCACACTTATATAATCTGTGAAATTTATATAATGATTTACACCAAGTCTTTCGCAGTCTCCTGAGTGCTTTGTCAAGGTCTGAGTATGTGGTTAGGACGAGACTTACATCTCAACAACTAATCAGTAATTAGACGTTGAGATGCAAGTCTCGTCCTAACCATACACTCAGACCATAACAAAGCTCACAGGAGAGTGCGAAAGACAGTGTAAATCTTTACGTAAATTTCACAGATTACATAAGTGTGGGTTTTATCCTAAGCTCATAAGAGTCGTAGGTAGATACCGGGTTGCTCGTTGTGTTGGGGATTTATGGAATAAATTACTGAGTAGCCCAATACACGTGAGATCCCATGAAGCGATGGTTAGATATATAGGACTAAGATAGGTTGTGTATAAATAGGAACTGCCTCGTATGGGCCAATTATGAAGTTGCCTGGTTTTATTGTCTTTTGATAGATTTGGCTTCCCACAGCCAGGCTGTTCCCTGCCCTTACTGATAAGCAAGTATAAATATCATACAGGAGGAAACTTGATTGATTATCGACGATAAACCATGTTCCATAAGTCATATTTTCCGTATAATAAGGTGAGAGAAGCGTATTTGTATTGACTTGATATTGGCAGTGTCGGTGGACATGTGGGACGTGGAGGAGGCGGTCCACCTGCTGCTTCACCCAGACTCTTCCCTCATGACTACTGCTGTCACCGAGGCCTTCTACTGCTTAGCCGCCTTCCTCTTTTACTGCGCAGATGAGTTTGGTCTTCCAACAAGGTTAGTTAACTCTACATTAAATTATGTTCGGATGAAAGACATGCGGGTGGAAGTTTCATGCTAATATCATACAAATGATCACATGAGTGGCAAAAATCGTAATCACATCTGGATAATATAAAATAAACATTAAATAGAATCAATGTGGTTGACCCCATTGCTCCCTTTAAGAGTGTCGGATTCCATAGCGATCCCCATGAACTTCGTGGAAGGGGACTATAGCCACCACTGTGGGAACCGACCTGTGAGATTTATATTTATTTAATTTATATGAATTTATGTAGAATTTATTTTACGTTAATTTATATACTTCGATAGCAATTGGAATGATGTTGAGTGGACTGTATTTCTGAAATAATCTCACAAATCGATCCTTACACATTAGGGGGGGTTTATATTAAATTTATATATATGCAGCCAATCAAACTACAGTATTAAACTACATATATTAGTATACATTGAGGAGGTTCCTTATCTTATTACACAGCAGGCTTAGTTCACCAGATATAACTAGGATGTAGACACCAAATTATCCTATTTTGAGGCAGCTTCCATCACCCATAGTAACTGATATACCAAGTGTTGCTTCCTCTTCTTAACCTGTCAAAGGGCGCTAGCTATAAAGCCAGAATCCTAATATATGACAGCTATATCAGAGAAAATACTGTATAATGACTCAAATAAAGACCAAGGCTTAATTACCTTTAGTATGAGGTGAGTTCGCATTCTAACTAGTTCGCCCTATCTACCAACATTAATGGCCAAAAATGATTAGATAAACGGGTTTCGGTAAAACACTTAGCTTGTTTATTGTTGACTGCGTGTTGATGATGGAAGACCTTTGGTTTCCATAAGACTTCGTCCAAGAGAAATGATAGGAGCCGAATTTGCTCCCTGCGGTCTTAATAACAATGGCTGACCACTCCCTACTACTGACGCCTTGGCACTTTGTCCAGATATCAGTAACTAATGGAAGGGTCACATTTACTCTATTTTGCCACTGATAATTAAGTTAATTAAAATGAGATGTTTTATGATGGTAAAAAGTCCAAAGACTAATGTATTTAAGAATAATTCCAACACAATAGCTGGTGAATTATAATAGTATGTGGCAATGATATCCCGTTTTCTATAGACAGAAAATTCCACTACAAACTACATTTTCTATAGGTTAACTTGTGTATACAACGCAGCAGCATTATCTGCAATTGCATGTAATATTATTAAATTGTGTCGGATTTTCCGACAACCACTATAGCCCACTTTGGAATCTATAAAAAAATGGAAAATGTCTGTCCAATGCCAGTGGCCAAGAGCTGCCTTGCGTCACCCAATTTTGCATAGTTATTCCTGAGGGGTAGCTGACCAACAAGGTCGTGTTTAGGTCTGCTTTATTGGTTCCATTAAAAAGTTATAGGATTCCATGGTGACCCCTCATTAAGTTGGTTGGAACCTTTTTACTGGGTCAAGCAGGTATAATACTCAATTTGGTACAATTATTTTTTCTTTCAATATCATAATACATTGTGTACTGATGTCAGGAAAATAAACAAAAAAATATTCTACTAAAATGGTTTGAAGGTAGAAATGCGAACACTTGTTGCTGATGCAATGGGAAATATTCCAATCCCAGCCAAGTTTGCAGGTTGTGTTGACATAAGATGTCATGAAATGCCGCACAAAAACATCTTCCAAGTTATTATTGGTATTTCTATGTTTTTTAAGAGGGATTCATGCAGTTTCGAACTAAGCACTTGATTGATCTGGACACCAGGTTGATCTGGGCACTGGGTTGACCTGAGCACTGGGCTGACCCAAGCCTAAGGTCTATTCGGACACCAGGTCGACCAACATACATGCCGATCTGGACATCAGATCGATTTGAGTACTGGATCAATCTGGGGACCAGGTCAATCTAGGCACTTGATCGATCTAGGCATCGGGCCGATTTGGGCACCAAATTGATCTGGACACTGGAATGATCTGGCACCGGATCAATCTGGGCGCTGGGTCGATCTGGACACTGGATCGGTCTAGGTACTGGATCGATCTGGGAGCTGGGTCGATCTGGACACTGGATCGATCTAGGTACCGGATCGATCTGGGCAACGGGTCGACCTGGGCACCTGGTCGACCCAGGCACTCCTAGGTACCCCATCTAGGCAAAAATAATGAAGAAATTTTGTGAACTTGAAATAATGTAACACGTAAGGAAACGCGATTATTATTTTCTGTTATCTGTCCAATTTTTCCTCCCCCCCCCCCCTCTTCTGTTCCCAGTGTGTCGTTTGACACAGGATGAGGGCCATATTTTCTTGATGACAGTGGGTCAATGCGTATGGCAATTTGAAGTATGCTTGGCCCATCTCACTAGTCCCTCTCGACCTGCCTCTCCCTCCGCTGAGGCTGACCTCTATATCTCCAGGCTGTCCTCAACTACACCAATTTCTAGCATTAATAATTATCTTTAACATCAATAATATACAACATGGAGACAAACCACAGTCTACCATGGCTGCAGAAACCCATCAGCTTGTTGCAAGCAAGTGAAAGTGTACCCAACCATATGGGAAAGCTGTCTAAATGTTATGTTTCCCTATGGATAATTATAGAAGACCACCAAATGATATAATTGCTGCCGCCACTCCCTACAGTAACCCTAATATTTAATAACAAATTCGTCCTAGACTGGTGAGGAGAGAAGTCCGTAATTTCCTTAAACAGGAATTAAGGAAAACTGATTCTTGATAATTAGGGATTAATGATGAGTTATCAATTTCTGAACTTGTTGATAATTTCAAATGTTACTAATTCACTAAAAAATCATTACACTATTATTTGTTCACTAAAGAATCGCATAAAATACCCAAGACAAGTCTGCACATGGTGGTATATACTCGAAAATGAATGACAGGAAACATTAACTGAAATCCCATATTAACTTTATTATAAATTTATTAATAAGAATCAGTGATATCCTATTCTAACATCCTACCCTAAAGACACATGTTGTTTTCAAATACTAAACAAGTAAAAACTCAAGCAACAGTTAACTTTCCTCTGCAACTTATTCGACCAGTATGGCCAAAGTCCCTAAACTCCACAAGGGTTTTCAACACCCTTTCTGCACCCATGGTCCAGCTCACACTGAAGTTGCTGAAGAAAATTTACCCAGGTTGATTTGCCCAGAAAATTTAGTTGTAAAATTGTTACAACAATAAGTTGTAACAATAAGTTGTAACAATAAGTTGTAACATAAGTTATAACAATAACTTATGACCATAAGTGCAATAATGCACTTACGGCCATGCCTGCCTGACAGCTGAGTGGACGCGCTATAGATTCGTAGTCCTGAGGTTCCGGGTTCGATTCCCGGTGGAGGCGAAAACGAATGGCCAGAGTTTTTTTCCTGATGCTCTTGTTACCTAGCAGTAAATAGGTACCTGGGAGTTAAACAGTTGCTATGACTGCTTCCTGGGGGGTGTAACAAAAAGGAGGCCTGGTCGAGGACCGAGCCACGGGGACGCTAAGCCCCAAAGTCATCTAAAGATAACCACAAGAAGATGCCACCGGGAACACAAGAGCCACTAACCGAACCTATGACCGCTTACTTATTGCTGGGTGTGGCATTCCCACGAAAAGCCCTGTGCCCTGGACACTCTCCGAACATGAAAATTTATCAATTCTCAACCAGTCGTAACCACTGAGGAAAGAAGAAGGGATAAGCTGGAGAGAGGTCGGCCTGCAGTTGTCGGCTTGAAGGCTTGGGGGACCAGTATGGCCTTCAGAGCGGTAACTGAGGCAGGCCTGGATGTCTTTGCTTTTTATTAACCTGGATGAACTCTTTTGACATAATTTCCTGAATTAATTTTTCGCAGCATATAAATTATGCAGTTATATATGGTAAACAACTTACAGATACTATATACCAAGTTAAATAACTGCAAGTTACTCAATTTATTAAGGCAACAAACTTAATGAATTACTCAAAAGACTACGGTTTTAAAAGATAAATAAAAAGACATAGCTACTTAGTTAGTGTAGACTCCTTCAGGTAATTTGATGCTGCGAAAAAGTCACTTGTCGAGCCAAGTCGCTGATCTTGATCATATGCAAAGAATTCCACATTTAGTTGTACAATAATTAAATTATTTAAATTATTACAGCTAAAAAAACTAGTATGTACCAGTGAATACTACCAATCCAACAACCAGTTATAAGTAGTCTAGCCTAATGACCTGAATCAATACATGTAAATTCTTGAAATTGTTTCTGTACAAATATAGTTCCAATTAATATATCAACAAAGAATCTCTTTTAAAGATTTATTTACTTATACATATTTTTTTTTGGGGGGGGGGGTAAAAAAAAAACCATGGTTTATCAGAAACCTGGAAGCAACAGGTAAATGACATGCGTATATTGTAAAATTTTTCTATTTTCCTTTCCTTGAAGGTTGAACTCAAGCAGAAAGGATAGCACAAGTTCAGCTTGTACTTTAAACTTAACTTCATAGAAGGGCGAGAGCAAACGCTGGATTCCAATAAGTTGAAATCCTTATCCATTATGTCGTTCAGTTCCTCGAGCTCCAACTGCACTAATAAGGGTAACTCATGAGTTCTCACTTCAAATTTAATTTGATGTGTGAGGTTATGAATCAGGTTCGAATCCAGAAGCAGGCCTTCGTTAAATATCACATGAACCGTTGCAGAATATATATGTGGAACAATATTATGGAAGCTATTAACATAAAGACAGTTCTCTTATCAACAATAACAATTTATTCTACAAAAACTAAGGCTTCTACATCACAATAACTTAACATTACGTTAATGTCCCTCTAGTGACACATTAAAGACAGTTAATTCAACAGCCTTAGTGGAGCAATGACTCCTGTCAAATGCCGCTTCAAGTATAACCACAGAATCCTATCTGTGGTCGCTTCAGGCAGAAACAATGAACTAACTGAACAACTCGGAGTGTTCACCGAGGACACAAATTGTAATCAAAACTCTTGCAGCACCATGCTATTAAATTACAATGACTAGGTGCTTTAATGAGACCACTCCGGTACCCCCCCCATATCATTCACTTCGTCTCAAGGACGACAACAACAAAGGACTAATCAATCACACTAATGATCTCAGTGATTAGTTATGTTAATGACCCTCCAGTGGCAAGTTAAAGACAGCTAATTTGACAGCCATAGTATAGCAAGAAGTCCTCTCCTTTGCCGTTAGGCAGAACTAAACTAAACTTATCACACTGAGGATGCAAATGCAGTAAACCCTTGTATCACCCTGCAATTATGTTAACAATGCAACAACAACATGGCAGATTAATGTGATAAATCTCTGGTAACCCAAATTTCTGTAACTCTCATCTCCAAAGACAATAATCAAGCAAATGCCTAAATCAAATACACTAATTGATCTATGATTGGTTGGGAGTGGCTGACTAGCTGTCGTGGCGAGCGGACGTGTCCGCTGCTCGCTCCAGGCTGTTTGGTGCTTGTTGCAAGTTTTGGCCGTTTGGGGGCGTGTCTCTTGCTCGCCTGTGCTGACGTGGACTTCAAGATGGGGTCCCCCTCCCACCCATACTGCGGGCTCAGTCTGTGGGATTGGAATTTTCCAGCAGGGCTGGGTACCCGGAGATCGCGCGGGTGTGTGAGCAGCTGGACGTTCCTGTGATGGACATCTACGGCGTCGAGCTGGTGACGGCCCGTCGTGTGATTATTAAGTTCACAACGGAGTTGGCGTACCGCGAATTTCTCCGTCGCTACGAGGGGCGGACATTCCCTCTGCCGGATGGTGCGGGCACTGTTTCAATCTCTGATCGGAGTGGTGCCCTCACCTACGTCAGCGTGCATGGGGCTCCATTGGAATTTCCGGAGGGTCTGCTCCGGTGGTACTTCGGCCGGTTTGGCGCCGTCGTTAGTGTGCGGGTGAACGTAGTATCTTCGAGCCCACTTAAGGGCGTGAGGACGAACATTCGCACCCTGGGCATGAGGCTCCGGGAGGATATTCCGTCCTCTGTGCGTCTGATGGGGTACACAGTTCGTGTGTTTTACGCCCGCCAGCCTCGGACATGTTTTCGTTGTGGCCTGTTGGGCCATCAGGCTGCTGACTGTTCTGCGCCGGCCTCTGCGCCTGTGAACCTCTTCAGTGAGGAGGATTTTCCACCGCTTCCTGTGGAGGAGGTTTCTGTGGCTATGGACGACTCTCCGGCCGCGGATATGCCCCCTGTGTCGCCTGATGCGCCCCCTGTGGTGGACGTTCCCCCGAATGTCGCCGACCCTCCTCAGGATGTTGCGATGCCGTCGGTTGATACTCCTGCTCCTGTCCCTGCTGCTCCCGTGGGCCTTCCTGATGCTCCCTCCTCACCGTCTGCTCACCCGTCTTCAGCTGCTGCGCCTGGCCCTGCATACTCGCCTCGGGTCCCGGCTGTGCTGGGTGCTGGGGTGGCTGTGGGGCCTCCTGTTGTGTGTGGTCCGGTTCCCCCTGTGGTCGAGGCTGCTGCCGTTTTGCGGCGGGCGTCAGTGCGTCCGGCTAGTGGTGCCCGTGTTTCTGGGTCGGCTTCCGGCTCTGACGATCTCAGGCCGGTGCCCAAACGTTCCCGGCATTCGTCGTCTACCTGGGCCGATGTTGGGGAATTTAGTGACTGTGAGTCCTCGGGTGTGGATGGAGTGGTTCCGGATACGTCGCTGGCTCCGCAGTTAGTGGTGGCGGAAGTCCAAGCGCCTGCTGACATTGGTGTCCGTATCTCGGGTGTGCCTGCTGTTCCTTCTCCACCAGGGGCCTCTCCGCGGTGGGGAGTGGTGGCCTCCGCTGCCAGGGATGGTGGGGTTGATGGGTCTGGGCGTGGCCTGGTGGTGACCTTAAGGAAAGATGTGCGCAGTTCGGTTTCCCCGCGGTCGTCCGGTGGTGTGCCCGTGGGCGCTGGTGCCCCTGTGGTGGTGCCTTCTGCCAGGCTCCCTCCTTGGAGGTTGTCCGTTGGGCACTTGGGGGACGTGTTACCGAAATCTGTGATGCCGTTGGGTCACTGGTCGCGGATTGCTGAGTTACCCATCTGCGATGAGGCGCAGGACTTTCAGCGTGGGGCGACTCCATTGGTGTGGGAGTGTGTACCGGTCACTCGGTTCCGGTGTGATACTATTTGGGTGCCCTGTTTGCGGGTGTTTGTGGCCGACGTCCCGGAGGAGATGCCGTCCCCGGTGGATAGTCAGGGCCCTTGGCAGTGGTTACGATGGGAGGCATTCCATGTCAGATTCCCTTGGGACGAGTTTCCGGGCAAATACGTCGGGTGATTTTATACTTTGTGCTGTGTGCCCTTCTGGCTGTTTGTTGGCCTTCTGGTAGTTTGTGCCCATGCCTCTCCCTTTGTTTGTGGCGAGGCGGGTGGTTTGGTGTGTGTGTGTTGGTCTTCATGTATTTATTTAGTGTTGTTACCGTGCCCTATGTGTGTTTATTTTGTGCTTACGTGTTGTATTTGTCTTTTATTTTTCTTTGTTGTTATTGGCTTAATTGTGAGGTGTACATTCTTTTTGTATTTTTTTATAATAATTCATTTTGTTCCTTCTGTTGTGTTTTGTTCTCGGTCCTTCAGGCCGGTGTTTTGTTTGTTGTTGTGTATGTAACTATGTTTTTTCTTGATTGTATGTTATACATCTTGATGTTTTGTTATGTTTTATATTGTTTTGTTTTGACATGTTCCTGTGCTTGTTGTTTGCCATTGTTTTCTATTTTGTGTCGTGTTGTCTGATGTGTTTTTCAATGCATTTATCGAGTTTTGTATTTTGTTGTACTGTGATGTAGGCTCTTCTGGCCGGTGGTTTTTTTGTTTTGTTATGGTTTCTATGTTCTTGATTTGTTTTTATTGTATTTAAATTGCATGCTCGCATGTAAAAATAAAAAAAATTGATCTATGATTAGTTACGTTAATTGATTGTCAACTGCAGTCGGCAAAAAGATTCTACATTAATCACAACCCTGTCTCCTCCAGACAAGTCAACACAATAACTCGCTATCCATAATTTCACAATCATTTAACCCATCAAGCATTCAGTGCATTAATTACTGTAAAACGGACAGCTAATTAATCGAAAACGATGATGCCACCCTCTCAGCAACATTCTCAACAAGTCTAGTTCAATTTCAATTTCATGGTTGAGCCCGGGCCGAGGCAGTTAATTAACTAAATCAATTAATTAACTATCCAAAGAACAGATAATTAATGCTGAACGAATACGTTTAAACTCAATCACTATCACCCTCTCAACAGTGCTCTTATCAAAACAATGTGAATTCACTTGGTGGTGTTAATTACCCTTGATTAACTTGAGTGATTAATTAACCGTCCCACAGACAGAGAATTAATAAAACACGAATTATATTAGCTCATTGACTTCGCCCAACGACAGTCAGTCAAAACACCTATGATAATAATTACCCTTAATTAACTTGAGCTATTAATTACCTGTCCCACGGACAGGTAACCAATTCGTAGCAAATTAAGCTATCACAATGACGTCGCCTACGACCATCAATCAACCACTGTGTGACTTCAATTTGAAGGAAAAATGACATTACTTACCTTTAACTAACTTGAGTGATCAATTAACTGTTCCACGGAGAGATAATTGAACCTGAAACGTTTCCCGTTAACTCATTCTACTGCCCTCTCAACAGCTCCCTCATTTGCCCCATTACGAACATTCATGCATTGATCTTTTGGCATTAAATTCTTACTAATCATAACTCTCAGATTCCTTTTGCAATTCTTGTGCCTTGAGGCACTCCACTTACAACATTCTCCCAGTCTGACTTAACCCAATTTATACTAACTCTATTTCCATTGGTATAGTCATGCCCTGGTTGATACCTGGATGATACCTGGTTGATGGGGTTCTGGGAGTTCTTCTACTCTCCAAGCCCGGCCCGAGGCCAGGCTTGACTTGTGAGAGTTTGGTCCACCAGGCTGTTGCTTGGAGCAGCCCGCAGGCCCACATACCCACCACAGCCCGGCTGGTCCGGCACTCTTTGAAGGAAACAATCTAGTTTCCTCTTGAAGATGTCCACGGTTGTTCCTGTAATATTTCTGATGCTTGCTGGTTGCTGCTGCTTGCCCTAATCCAATTTAATATAGCACCCCCAATACCATGAGCTTCTATCTTTTTAATCAGTCTTTCATGTGGCCCTGTATCAAAAGTTTTTCTAAAGTCAAGGTACGCAACATCATAAACCTTACCACTATCAACTGCCTCAACTATGCTGGAATAAAATTATAGCAAATTTGTTAAACATGAACAGCCGTTTGTAAAACCATGTTTTGAAATATTTATTAAATAATGTTTTTCAAAACGAAGACGAATGATATTTGCAATTATCGATTCAAGTAACTGCAGACGAGGAGTCACAATAAAGTAGCTGAAATATGTTGACCAAACCACACACTAGAAAGTGAAGAGACGATGACGTTTCGGTCGGTCCTGGATCATTCTCAAGTCGATTGTGATTAGGGATGTTGTTATTGTTGCCTCAGATTTAGGTACTCAGAACGAAGTGTCCATGTAACCCATACTCTGGGTTTGGTGGAGGTGGAACCCCAGAGCACGGTAAAAGCTGCTACCCGAGTTAAGTATAGTAATAGTTCATCTCATTGCCTCTACAGGAAAATCTCATGAATACTAAAGTATACTAATCAAGGAAGTTACTTTACTGTATACGCGCGAGATCTCGTCACCATAGGGTGGAGAGACTGCACCTGACTACTGACGAGCGATGACAGAGGGTCATCCTCATCCCCTGACTCGTTGGTGAAGCCATGAGTCAGCACTGCTGAGTCAGGAACTAGACCCGCTGAAGGCAGTTCTAATTTCTCTCTAGCGTGATATTGTTTCAATTTATTTATATGAATTGTCTTTTCCACCTGGTCCTCGAATACTCCTTTTATAACAAGATTAATCGGCCCCGCCCTTTTAACTACTCTATACGGACCTCGCCACCTCGGAGCTAGTTTCCTACTCTGATTGGCGGGTGCAGCCTCATTCACTCTCAATTCACTCTAAAATCTTCATATATCACACTAATGAATTCTTCTGGCTTCCTTCCTTCAACTCAAGAGGGGCACTTTCCTGTCATAAAAATGAACATACCGATTCCGTGCCTTCTTGGACGCTTCAGCTGCAATATTCCATGCATTTCTCATTTTTCCAAGGACCT
>WNGS01013562.1:0-10276 GCA_020271785.1 Procambarus virginalis
TACCCAAATGTACCCAAATCCTCCTAGCATACGTAGTAATGAAGAAATATATATATTACTTACTGTAATGTTGGGCTGCACGTAGAACACGATCAACCTATTTTCACTCTGAAATAATGTAATTTCATATCGAAATTCGAAGTAAATATGTAGCAGGTGACGCCATAGGAAGTCGACGGTCAAGCGACAAAATTGTGGAGCGACTTATCCAAGATATATGGTCGCCAGGACAGTGTTTGCTGCCATGTCAGCCTCCTGTGCACAGTGATCCAGTCGTCGTACTTCTTTGCTCAAATTGTCGCAAATTTAATTAATGATATTAACAAGTAGAATGGGTATTTGTAATAATATCTTTCATAAATACCCACAAAACATTTAATATTTATTTTAAAATGTGTCTGGAAGTTAAATCAACTCCACAGGATACCTTGAGGATACCTTGAGGTGCTTCCGGGGCTTATCGTCCCCGCGGCCCGGTCATCGACCAGGCCTCCTGGTTGCTGGACTGATCAACCAGGCTGTTGGACGCAGCTGCTCGCAGCCTGACATATGAGTCACAGCCTGGTTGATCAGGTATCCTTTGGAGGTGCTTATCCATTCTCTCTTGAACACTGTGAGGGGTTTGCCAGTTATGTCCCTTATGTGTAGTGGAAGCGTGTTGAACAGTCTCGGGCCTCTGATGTTGATAGAGTTCTCTCTCAGAGTACCAGTTGCACCTCTGCTTTTCAACGGGGGTATTCTGCACATCCTGCCATGTCTTCTGGTCTCATGTGATGTTATTTTTGTGTGCAGGTTTGGGACCAGCCCCTCTAATATTTTCCACGTGTAAATTATTATGTATCTCTCCCGCCTGCGCTCAAGGGAATACAGATTTAGGCTCTTAAGTCGGTCCCAATAGTTTAGATGTTTTACCGAGTGGATTCTAGCAGTAAAAGACCTCTGCACGCTCTCCAGGTCAGCAATTTCACCAGCAGTGAAAGGGGCTGTCATTGTGCAGCAGTACTCCACTCTAGAGAGCACAAGCGTTTTGAAAAGTGTCATCATCGGTATAGCATCTCTAGTGTGAAAAGTTCTTGTTATCCAACCTGTCATTTTTCTTGCAGTTGTGACGGCTACTTTATTGTGTTCTTTAAAGGTAAGGTCTTCCGACATGAGTACACCCAGATCCTTTACATTGCCTTTTCGTTCTATGTTATGATTTGCCTGAGTTTTGTATGTGGTTTCCGTTTTTTATTTTCATTTTTTCCATAGTGCATGAGCTGGAACTTGTCTTCGTTAAACACCATATTATTTTCTGTAGCCCATAGAAAGACCTGATCTACATCTGACTGGAGGTTCGCCGTGTCCTCTATGTTGCCTACTCTCATGAAGATCAGAGTGTCATCTGCAAAGGATGATACAGTGCTATAGGTTGTGCTCTTGTCTATGTCCGATATGAGGATGAGAAAAAGTACTGGAGCAAGCACAGTACCCTGGGGGACTGAGCTCTTAACGGTTGACGGGTTGGATTTTATTTTGTTGACTATTACACATTGGGTTCTGTTGGTCAGGAAATTGTAGATCCATCTGCCTACTTTTCCGGTAATTCCTTTTGAGCGCATTTTATGGGCAATAACACCATGGTCACATTTATCAAAAGCTTTTGCAAAATCTGTGTAAATTACATCAGCGTTTTGTTTGTCTTCCATAGTATCTAATGCCATATCATAGTGGTCCAGCAACTGCGACAGGACAATGATTTTGCTATATAGATACTATCGTTATTCGTTTGTATGCGTTCGCTACTTAAACTACTCATGTCCTTTTCGTTCATAGAACACCGAACCTAACACGCTCTCTGATATATTGCTTAGTTAATAGAGATTCGCAAATAAAACTTATATTTGTATATGTTATTAGAAAGGCAGAGATAAAATAGTTTTTGTGAATCCATCACAGAGATTATATCTTATTAGACAGGAAAGATATTCATATTTTAAACAAGGTTTCTTGGCCGACGCTCTCCCTATCGATGGGATCTATGATCTTTCGAAGATCAATGTTAATTTAATCTAAATATTGTAATAAACGAAGTTTTCTGTCATAATAAAGACAGAAATATAAGCTGCATGTTATTACTTTAGCATAAATATAACTGAAGTGAAAGTGAAGATATATGCCTTTTTATAGTTATGTGATGGCTATCTCAGGGAGTGTGAAGGCCTGCAAACAAGTGAATTAATTGTGTAATTCATTTGCATATGTGCAAAATAACACCAAAGGTCTATATGTCAGCATAAACACAGATGTAGACGATAATGTGACTACATTTCAAATAAATATATCTTAAATGAAAGCCAAGATATGGTTAAATAAATAGCCAATACCACACCATCGCCGGTGTCCGGACACATGAAAACTTCCAATGCATCAGTGTCCTGCCAGGCGGGCAATACAGGCTTCACAATTCAGAAAAAAATTGTAATTCAGAGAAATGCGTTGATAAACGCAAAATGTTTTATATTTTAAATACAGATATAACTTTGTTTTCAAACGTTTATTGTAACAATATCTCGAGTATAAGAATCAAGATATATTTTGGACTTAACAATTTCCTATAAAGTTGCAATGCTACCTTAATTGTATATGATCATCATCATATACAGACAGAAATTAACTTATAAAATGTTGAGGTAAAGATAGACGTATGTTAATTATGACGCATAATCACTCTTAAGAACTTAATTATAAACCATAATATTATAATTATAAAAATTCATTTTTGGGGGACAGGAAGCCACAGTATATTCATACACGATAGGCTTTTATCAAGGACATCCTTAAGGTCGAATTACTGACCCCGCCTAGGATGCAACCCCACAACAAGCTGACTAATTCCTGAGTACCTACTTACTGCTAGGTGAACAGTTACATTACGTGAACCCATACTCATCCTGTTACCAGTTGTTTGTGCACCCCATACCCATCCTGTGACCTGTAAATTATTGTGCAACCCATACTTATCCTGTGACCTGTAGTTTATTGTGCACCTCATACTAATCCTGTGAGTCATAGAACATTGTGCAACCCTTTCTCATCGTGTGAATCTTTGTTTACTTTGCTCTCCATACTCATCCTCTGCGCGATAGTTTCTTGTGCAACCCATGCTCATCATGTCACTTGAAACGGGAGACCTTCCGGAAAGCTGGAAGACAGTTATTAATGTAGTCCCAATTTACAAAAAGGGTGACAGGCAAGAGGCACTAAACTACAGGCCAGTTTCCCTAACTTGTATACCATGAAAGGGCTCGTAGAGCATGTGGAGGGAAACAGCTTTGTAACACACCACCAGCATGGGTTCAGAGATGGTACAAGATACCATACCTGAACACAAGATACCATCTGGGAGGTGAAATCCTGCAAGAGTCAAATAGAGAGAAAGATCTGGGGGTCGATATCACACCGAACCTGTCCCCAGAGGCCCACATCAAAAGGATATCATCAGCGGCATATGCTAGACTGGCCAATATAATAACCTCCTTTAGAAACTTGTGTAAGGAATCGTTCAGGACCCTGTACACCACTTATGTAAGACCAATCCTGGAGTATGCAGCTCCAGCCTCCAGTCCATACCTAGTTAAACACAAGACGAAGTTAGAGAAGATTCAGAGGTATGCCACCAGACTGGTCCCGGAACTGAGAGGAATGAGCTACGAGGAAAGGCTAAGGGAGCTGAACCTCACAACCCTGGAAAACAGAAGAGTAAAGGGAGACATGATAACCACCTACAAAATTCTCAGGGGAATTGACAGGGTGGACAAAGACAAACTCTTTAGCACGGGTGGAACTCGAACAAGGAGACACAGGTGGAAACTTAGTACCCAGATGAGCCACAGAGACGTTAGAAAGAATTTTTTCAGTGTCAGGGTAGTTAACAAATGGAATGCATTAAGTAGTGTTGTGGTGGAGGCTGACTCCATACACAGTTTCAAATGTAGATATGATAGAGCCCAATAGGCTCACGAATCTGTACACCAGTTGATTGACAGTTGAGAGACGGGACCAAAGAGCCAGAGCTCAACCCTCGCAAACACAACTAGCAGAGTACAACATGTGAGTGGTAGTTCATTGTGTACCCTATCCTCATCCTGTGAGTATAGGGTACACAACAAGTTCATTTGTACTCTATACTCATCATCAAGAAGCGTATTTTACCAGCATTGTAATATAAATCAAGAATAAAGGCTTAACTGGATATTAATAACTCGATATTATTTCCCTGTTTACAACAGAACTTGCTGCATACATTGTCATAATTGATGAATTTTTTCCAGGCAAGGCAGAACGGAGACAAACTTCCTTGAAATCGGGAGATACTAGGTTTAAATCCTTGTTATCATGCTGTGCTATATACCAGTCCCATTGGTCTACAGTCGCAATAGTTGTTCTTGCTCTAATTTCTCCTGATCTCGTCTCGTCCCCACACACAAGTGAGATGGCATTGAACAAACAATTGCCATCTCCTTTAACACTAACTGGCATACGGTAGTTGGTCGTTACTCCTCCACAAATTTTAAGGATTTCTGCAGCCGTCTTGTCCTCCGAAAATTCAACATTTGCAGCAACCTTAATGTAAACCTAACCAAAGGTAAACTGTCAACAAAATTATTTGCAACCCTCCGTCACTATGTGATAGAGTGCGAAATGATACGTAAATTCAGAGACAATTCTTTAACGAACGTTCAAGAAATTTCTAAATGATTTGTTCAAAATGGACACATGATTGCTAAATTGTCCTGGTTTCTAGGAACTGTGGGCAGGGGTCTCTGGAAACACTGCAACGTCTGTGCTTATATGATATACGTCAAATACACATATTTTATACCACACATTTAATTTGTATCTTTAGTTCTTTATCTTACATACTCAAAGAACCAGCAACAACTACATTCGAGGAAGGATTCCAGAAGCAGTTAACCACTGCGATTTCTTGTTTCTGTAATCCTTCTTTATGCTGTAGGTAAAGCAGTTAATAGAGCTACTGTCCCTGCTCCTGGGGTTCGAGACTTCTAGTGCCCAGGTGAATGTGGAGAAGGTCAGTAGGTCGACCTTGCAGTTAGACCTCAATATACGCCTAACCTTTGTCCTGGGTTCATATCCTGGCCGGGGAGGATTTACTGGGTTAGGCTAACCTAACCTAACCTAACTTAACCAAACCAAACCAAGTATCTCAAGTTACAAGTATCTCTGGGAATTCTTATTATCTGCTGTTGTAGAATTGACAAAATGGACACTGTCAACAAAATTATTCCCACATACTCCGTCACTATGTGATGGAGTACACATAGGGCAGGGGACTGAATTGTCCCTGACAGGGACAATTCTGTAACAAATGTTCTATCATAAAACTTTGTACAGTTTATTAATTTCTTACCGTTTGATGTACCAGGATGATCCATGTGTGCTGAAGTTTTATAGCTGGAGCTGGAAGATCCTGTCGAGATGACTTCTTTAAAGAGACTACCCCTCGGAGACTATCACTCGGTACCCCTACTCAAATCTTTCAATATGTTAGATATTAAGTCACTGCACATTCTCTCATGTGTATTATACATATATAAAACGCTGAACTGTAATGCCAATCCTGACCTCAAAAGCTTCATTGAAAGCTGTAACAGAACCCATGAGCACCACACCAGAAATAAATACAGTTTTGATATTCCAAGAGTACGACTTAACCAAACTAGAAATGCTCTACAAATCAAGGGACCCAGAATGTGGAATGACCTTCCCAACCATGTTAAAGACTGTACCTCTCTCAACCAGTTTAAGATTAAAACTAAACACTACCTGATAAACTCCCTGTAACCTACCTTACCCCTCTATTGTCAACCCATGTCTTATTTTTTTTTTTTTTTTTTCAATGCTGTTTGTCTACATATTGTATTTGTGCTGCTTTTCAGTCATGTTCCCCCCTTTTTTTGTACCTTTATTTGTATCTATTCTCAAAACATTTTATTCTTTTTGTTCAATTAGCATTAAGTTTTAGATATTAATGTTTTCTTGCCCGAAACGCATTGCGTAATAGTGGCTTTAGGCATTGTATGTACTAGCTCTATCTATAAATCGATCCACTTATGTAAAATCTCTCTATGTATGTACCTTTCCTGAAGAAACATATTTATTTATTTATTATACTAATAGCTTCCCACACATTGTGTATGAATGAGTTAAGTCCTCCAGTACTTGGCCTAAGGAGTTACCAGGTCTGATTTGTAGAAACTAGTGAACTATGGAGATGAGATTGTTAATAATATACTTTTTTGAGATTCATATGACTTGCAGATTAAAAACCAACCTTATTTTAAAATAGTACACTAAAGTACATATCAAATTGCGAAATTCGTAGCTTTAACTACTTTAAAGCTAAACACTCAAGCTTTGAAAATAAGTACAAATATTGCTTCTTCTTCTTCTTGAGAATAGGTGCAGTTTGCATGAAGGGTTAACCCTCCCGATGACTGCACCAGGACAGACGTAAGGAGATGCGTTGACGGTTAGGATGAGAAGAAAGTCAAAAGCGGTAGATGTGATGGGCCGTAGAGAGAGGAGAGGCGGCGAAAACTGAGTCGAACGTTAGAGGGAGACACCCCGCACCGGGGGGCGGGGCGTCGCGGTCACGGTGGCAGCTGACCCACGCACGGCTTAGCAGTGTGTGCAAGACGGGAACTAATACTTCTCCGGAAACTTGTATTTCGGAAAGCGCAAGCAGTACGCTTCCCAAATCACCCGCTCGTCAGCGGGCAGCCGGCCACCAGGCAGCGCCCTCGGCTGAGACATCCTATCCGGCACCCGATACACAAACTCCTTCACCCGCGACACCCAGATAGTGGACGAGCACCACGGGATCGGAAGCACCCGGGCATCTCGATAAGGGCCCAACTCCGGACCCTCACAGGGCACGACTCCAGCAGACGGAACCAGGCAATCCCCAGACCGGAGCAAGGAAGGAGGGGATACAGCAGGGGATGCAGGCGCGGCACCGACCCCACCACCGGGCACAGGACCCGAGGCCCCCCGGCGCACATCTTTCTGCAACATCACGACGAGGTCCCGATCATCAGGGACAACCCCCCACTGCGGAGATCCAACAGCAGGAGACGCAGGAGGAGAGGCACAGGTAGCAACTTCGGAGTCTCTCACAGCACCAACATCCTCGGAGGGGGGCGCCAGATCATCATACTCCCCCACCTCCTCCCAAGGCACACCACGAGGGGGAGACACACTCCGAGCCCGCCGTGAACGCTTCGAGACAGGTCGCACCACACCACGCCCAGCAGGCCCCGCTGCAGGCACGGCCACCATCTTCACATCCACACAGGTCACACCAGCACTGTCCGAAGAGTCCACAGAGGCCACATCACCAACACTGTCCACATCATCCAGGGAAACAGCCTCAGAACACCGACGCGCACGCTTCTGCAAAGGGATGGAAAGAGCAGAACTACAGTTGTCAGCACACACAGGCACGGCAGGCACCTCTCCCTGCCGAAGCACCCCCTCTAAAACAGCAGAACCCGTATTCCCGGGAGCCGGTATCACATCCACAGGCGGGACATGGACCTCCACCGGGACATCCTGCACAACACGCAGCTCAGGCGACGGCCCAACACCCACACACACCGGCTCAACATCCCCAGGGGCCACAGCAGGCACCAGACGGGTCGTGCAGGCCGTAGAATTCACCTCAACAGGCGGAGCAGCAGACAGGCAATCAGGCGCCGCAGGCACAGTACCCACTCCATCCCCAGAACCGTCCGAAAGTAACAAGGGTGGGAAATCCTCCGCACGAAAAACATGCACCCGACCAGCTGCTCCCACGTCGCACGCTGCAGCCAGATGACCCTCGTGACCACACCGATAACAGGTGCGCGGTTGACCCCGATACTGGCAGTGGAGCGTGTATCCCAACACGGACATCGACGACGGTACACTGCACTTCAGCGACATTGTCAGGGTGCGGGAGCCGTCAAGCATACCAACACAGTGCCCGGCAACGACCCTGTTCCAACGAACACTTAACACTGTCCCAAACCGTTCGAAACAGGAGGTCAAAAAGTCGTCCTGAAATTCGAAGGGGGCACCATGCACCGCCACAGACGTCAAGGTGACACTAAGATTCACTACCTTAACGGAGCCAGCAGTATCAGGGAGAGGGTAAACACACCCCTCACACCGCTCGAGAAACGCCTGAAAGGCAGCCTGGAGGCGGAACTTTACCACAGCACGGTTGCCCTGAAGCAGCTGGATGCCCACCAGGTCCGACAGCTGCACATGAAGCACGTCCACCAGGGCGACACCAACCAATGGATGGCCCACTGGTACCGTAAACGCCAGACCAGCCGACAATGTCCTCTTCACTGGGGGGCGAGAAGTCCCCATGGCTAAGCAAACGTCACCCTGTCAGTGGCAGACCACCACCAGCAGGACAAACCAGCAATCGCCCAACGTAAACACTAGCCAGTGCGGAGAGACCTCAGGAGCGTCCGACCTGGCCGGTGGTCACCACGCAACTCCCGCACAATTTGCTATTTTAAACAGAATCTGGCAACTCTGATTTAGCATGTAAACATTGACTTGCATTCACAATGTAGTTATTTATTTTTCAACAATTTAAAATGGGTTATGAAAATACACACATTGGTACATTATTGCAAAGGCACTATACTATATACATATATAGATATATAAATTGTTGCAAGTCGAGCAACATATATTTTACATTGAACAACAAATGAGATTGGAAAAGCAGTATTGCCAAAATAGACCCCAGACACCCTGTGGTAGTAATGGACCCCCATACCGACCCTATGAGGGGTAGTGGACCCCATAATAATACTATGGGCGGTAGTGGACACTATACAAACACTATAGGCGGTAGTTGACTTCATAGCGACCCTCTGGGCGGCAATGGCCCACCATACACATCCAGTGGGTGTTATTATAAATAAATAAATAAATATGTTTATTCAGAAAAGGTACATACATAAAGTGATTTTACATAAGTGGATCGATTTATAGATAGAGCTAGTACATACAATGCCTAAAGCCACTATTACGCAATGCGTTTTGGGCAAGAAAACATTAATATCTAAAACTTAATACTAATTGAGCAAAAAGAATAAAATGTTTTGAGAACAGATACAAATAAAGATAAAAAAAGGGGGGAACATGACTGAAAAACCAGCACAAATACAATATGTAGACAAACAGCGTTGAATAAAAAATAAGACATGGGTTGACAATAGAGGGGTAAGGTAGGTTACAGGGAATTTATCAGGTAGTGTTTAGTTTTACATAATTTTAGTTTTACATATTTTAGTTTTACATAATTTATTGGACCCCATACTCATCCTGTGGGTGGTATTGGACCCCATACTCATCCTGTGGTGGTTGGAGCCCCATACCCATCCAGTGGGTGATAGTGGACGCCCTACTCATCCTGTGGGTGGTATTGGACCCCATACCCATCCTGTGGGTGGTTGGAGCCCCATACCCATCCAGTGGGTGACAGTGGACGCAATACTCATCCTGTGGGTGGTATTGTACCCCATACCCATCCTGTGGGTGGTTGTGAGCCCCATACACATTCTGTGGGTGGTAGTGGACGCCATACTCATCCTGTGGGTGGTATTGGACTCATACCCATCCTGTGGGTGGTTGGAGCCCCATACCCATCCAGTGGGTGACAGTGGACGCCATACTCATCCTGTGAGTGGTATTGGACCCCATACCCATCCTGTGGGTGGTTGTGAGCCCCATGCACATCCTGTCGGTGGTAGTGGACGCCATACACATCCAGTGGATGGTATTGGACCCCATATCCTTCCTGTGGATGGATGTGGGTGGATGGATGATCCCCATACCCATCCTGTGGGTGGATGTGACCCCATACCATCCTGCGGGTGGTATTGGACCCCTTACCCACCTAACAGGTTTTAGTGGACCCTATACGCATCCTATAGTTGATATATAGTAGACACCACACCATTTGCAGTAGTTTACCCATAGAAAACATAACATCGTTTTCTGTTAGCGTTCCTACAGAACATTCTTTAAATATTTTTAAGGCACAAACTATTGTATATTATATTGATTGGTGAAGCACTGTAATTCTATGTAATAATTTATAGTGTTTATTATAATTTACTAAGAACAACTAATATTCTCAAAACAAAACTACGAGCCTTTAATAGGATGTAGCTGATTTGTAATATTCTAAGAGCATGGACAATAG
>WNGS01013572.1:0-15110 GCA_020271785.1 Procambarus virginalis
ACAGAACCACATCACTCGTTAAATGACCTGCTCGATTACGACGGTCAGTGGAACTAAGTGATTGGCCCTCAGTTAAGAGACCATTAGACACCTTCCTGACGAACTAGAAATCAAAGATGGCAGGGTAGGGGGGGGGGATGAAGATAGTGGTGGTTCCTGTCTTCAGAAGTTACTTGATCTTCGCCGTGTTAAGGAGACAATGGTGTGGACTGAAAAATATTAGTGAGAAAGAAAGTATTGGTGAAATAAATTATTGGTGAGAGAGAGTTATTGGTGAGAGAAAGAACACTTTTCGTTGTCAGACAACACCTGCCAGAAGACAACACCTGCCAGAAGACAACACCTGCCAGAAGACAACACCTGCCAGAAGACAACACCTGCCAGAAGACAACACCTGCAATAAGACAACACCAAGAAGAAGACAACACCTGCAATAAGACAACACCTGCAATAAGACAACACCTGCAATAAGACAACACCTGCGAGAAGACACACAACAGCTGTCAAACTCCCAGCTAACTCTGTTCTGCTAGCTGAACAGGTGCATGAGGTGACAGAACGTGCCCAACCGTTTCCAGCCTTATTGAGCTCCATGTGTTCCTTAGACCAGGTCAGGTGTCTGGACGTGGACAGGTGTTTGATGCTTTGGCATGTGTCGCAGATGTTATCTGGTTTGTATCAAGGAGTGAGGCCCGGCGTTGTCTGTGTGTGTGTGTGTACTTACCTAGTTGTGCTTGCGGGGTGTTGAGCTCTGGCTCTTTGGTCCCGCCTCTCAACCGTCAATAACAGTGATACAGTTTCCTGAGCCTATTGGGCTCTATCATATCTACACTTGAAACTGTGTATGGAGTCAGCTCCACCACATCACTTCCTAATGCATTCCATTTGTCAACCAACCACTCTGACACTAAAAAAAATTCTTTCTAATATCTCTGTGGCTCATTTGGCACTCAGTTTCCACCTGTGTCCCCTTGTGCGTGTGCCCCTTGTGTTAAATACCCCGTCTTTATCTACCCTGTCAATTCCTCTGAGAATCTTGTAAGTGGTGTCATATCCCTCTAACTCTTCGGTTCTTCTAGCGACTGGAGGTTTAATTCCCGTAGTCTCTCCTCGTAGCTTATACCTCTCAGCTCGGGTACTAGTCTGGTGGCAAACCATTGATCATTTTCAACGTGTGTGTGTATTCACTAGGTTGATTTTACGGGGGTTGAGCTTTGCTCTTTCGGCCCGCCTCTCAACTGTCAATCACACTGTTTACTAACTACTTTTTTTTTTTTCCACACCACACACACACACACACACACCCCAGGAAGCAGCCCGTGACAGCTGACCTAACTCCCAGGTACCTATTTACTGCTAGGTACAGGGGCTTCAGGGTGAAAGAAACTTTGCCCATTTGTTTCTGCCGGGTGCTGGAATCGAACCCGCGCCCCAGAATTACGAATCCTGCACGCTATCCACCAGGCTACCTGGTGTGTGTGTGTGTGTGGTGTGTGTGTGTGGTGTGTGTGTGTGTGTGTGTGTGTGGTGTGTGTGTGTGTGTGTGTGTCAGCAGGATCCAGTTGTAGCTCTTGGCCCCCGCCTTTCTAACCGTCTAATGTCCTAACTCCCCGACCATCGTAATATCCATAAACAATGGCCACTGCTAATTTTCAATCGCAGTTAGCCTCACGATGCATTACAACGTTTAGGTCCCAATTTACGAGAACCATTGTAATTAAAGGTTATTCATTACCGTTCATTGTGCGATTCATTGTTAAATAAAGCCTTGAATTGATCACGTGACTACGGAAACTACAGCAGCGGCTTGTCAAATGTCCGGCTATTAACTAGCTCGTTATGTCGTGTTAACTACGATAGTCTGTCATTGGTTACTCATGTGACGTCACAACATGACTGTTAATTGCATAATGTGAGGAAGCTATGTGTCTCCTGAGGCCCGTGGCTGCCGTACAGCATAACCAAGCTGATAACATTAAAGCTTAATTTACTGAAATCCAATTTACACAGGTAAATCGTTGCCCATTGGCCGCCCTTGACGGTGGACCTGTGCTTGCGTCAGGGGGCAGGAAGGGAAGGGCTGGGAGAGGTAGGAGGAAGGGGAAGGAGGGGAGGGCAGAAGCTGAGAGAAGTAGGGAAGAGGGAGGAGAGAAAAAGGTAATGAGAGATGGTGGTAACAGGTAGATAGGAGAGAAAAAAATAGAAAGGGTGAGGGAGGGAGAGAGAGAGTAGAGAAGAGAGAGTATCTGAGAGAGAGTAGAGAGAGATTTTTGAGAGAGAGAGAGATGAGAGAGAGAGAAGGTAAGAAAAAGCAAATGGATAAAATTAGAAGCCCATGAACCGTGGAGTGCCATTATAAGTGCCAGATGAGGGCCACAAGCGCTGGCACTTTGCGAGTGAGGGTGTCCTTAATTACAGGTAGGTGGCCGCCAAGCCTTTTATCACACTCTCAGGTAATTCTCCATAACCTATACACTCTCTCTAATGGTTCTGTGTTTACATTTGGGCTGGATGGTTCGGCGGCCACCTACTTGCAGGGGGGGAGGGAGGTGGGGGATGGTGTTCTATCCCTGAGGTCTATGTACGTGGTTAGGTGCCTTTCCTAGCTGTAGCTGCTTAGCTGTTAAGACTGTTGCTGCTGTATGCTGCTGCTGTGTGTGCTGCTGTAAAGAGGGAGAAGAGAGCGAGAGAGAGAGAGAGAGAGAGAGAGAGAGACGAGAGAGAGAGAGAGACTGTGACAGGACAGAGGGGACTTAAGTGTATACTGGAGAGGGACTTAACTCTCCCTCCCAACACGACTGTTCCATTAAACCCATGAGCTGACCCTCGTATATCTTATCTCATTGCAGTAGACGAGCAAGGGAACCAGGGAGGGGGGAACATGCGACTTAATAAAGCCTTATCGTCACCTCCTTACTTATTTCTCCCTCTCATGGGTGAGGAGAGGCATGGGGTGGTGAGTGGGGAGAGGAGATATATAGCTCTCTCTCCCACACTGCCATTCCCCGCACTGTGCTCTCACTTTATAGCGCGGAGTGGTTGGCACCCCTGAGGGCTGGAAATGACGTCACCACAGCCTTACAACATTGGTTTAATACAAAATATGATTTAATATATTTCAGAATGATGACTGTATCAGGTTTTCCTATCTGATAATATATATATATATATATATATATATATATATATATATATATATATATATATATATAACACTCACCTAATTGTGCTTGCGGGGGTTGAGCTTGGCTCTTTGGGTCCCGCCTCTCAACTGTCAATCAACTGGTGTATAGGTTCCTGAGCCTACTGGTTCCCTCCAGAATCTCTGCTGGAGGGAAACAGAAGGGAGGGAATGAGAGAGGGAGGGGGGGCGATATATCAATTTTCGTTACAAACACAGGCGCGACGACCCCCTCCCCCCCCTCTCCCCCCCCTTAACGCCCCCCCCCCACACACCCTCGATTCACAGGTGAGAAGAGACGGAGCTGGTGTTTACCTTTAATAACCACAGGGAGGCTGCACGCAAGCACACCAACCATTCTCTCGAATAGTACGACGCAATTTGACGATATATATATATATATATATATATATATATATTATATATATATATATATATATATATATATATATATATATATCCCCCTCCCTCTCTCCCCCCCCCCCCCCCACTAAATTCCCCTTCTCTCCAAACGGAACCTGATGTCCCGTTTTCTGATTGTGGTGCGGTTAAGATAGGTTCGGGCAATTACCTACAATTGAGCACACCACACACACACACACACACACCACACACACACACACACACACAACACACACACACACACACACCACACACACACACACACCTGTCGAAGGATGCCTTTAACAGGTGTGTGAGTGTGCGGGAGAGAGAGCGTACCTGTAAATACCCAACCCGTCCTCGCAAATTCGTATAGTCAATATTGACTTATTAGTTACGTGCATAGGTGACATACTAAACATAATAGTTTCCTTTGAAAAGCTTCATAGAAAACACCGACCTTACCTGACCTGCTTAGTATGTTAAAATAAGCATCTTATAGCTTCGTAATTACAATTGTTACTTAACCTATTATAGGTATAGGTTAGGTAATAATTGTAATTACGAAGCAATATGATGCTTATCTTAACATGCTAAGTAGGTTAGGTAAGGTTGGTGTTTTCTATGAAGCTTTTCAAGGGAAACTATTATGTTAAGTATGTCACCTATGCACTTATTAATAAGTCAATATTAACTATACGAATTTGCGAGGACGAGTTGCAATACCTGGCCCTGTACTTTACACACTTGTTGAGGGGTAACTGCATGATTAGTGACAGCGTCAGTGACAAATACACTAATTGAGTCGCATCACAGTTCCATAGATCAACTAACGGTTGAATGGTTCCATATGTTTGTACTCTTACATTTACCAAAACACATGTTAAAATTCTTATATACTTAGAAAAAATGCATATAATTTTTATATTTTTATATAAATTTTAGCTGTAGTTCTTATACACACTTTCGACTATTAGAAAATGGCCTCCCTCACCTTAGCAGTTTCATATTGTATGTTACATCCTATTGTAACAATAAATACAATCTATTGTATTTTGTATTTATTGTGAAGATTGAATATTGGGCATTGTTCCATTACAGAAGGAACCATTTGAAAGGGTGGATTGAGGTTACAGTGGATCTTGATTACTGTACCCCTCTCTCGTCTCTTGCTACATTGTACCCTCTGAGGCACTGTACCCTGTGACACTGTATCCTGTGGCACTGTACCCTGAGGCACTGTACCCTGTGGCACTGTATCCTGTGACACTGTACCCTGAGGCACTGTACCCTGTGGCACTGTATCCTGTGGCACTGTACCCTGTGACACTGTACCCTGTGACACTGTATCCTGAGGCACTGTACCCTGTGGCACTGTACCCTGAGGCACTGTACCCTGTGACACTGTACCCTGTGGTACTGTACCCTGTGGTACTGTACCCTGTGACACTGTATCCTGAGGCACTGTACCTGTGGCACTGTACCCTGAGGCACTGTACCCTGTGGCACTGTACCCTGTGGCACTGTACCTTGTGACACTGTACCCTGTGACACTGTACCCTGTGACACTGTACCCTGTGGCATTGTACCCTGTGACACTGTACCCTGAGGCACTGTACCCTGAGGCACTGTATCCTGAGGACGCTGTACCCTGTGACACTGTACCCTGAGGCACTGTACCTGAGGCACTGTATCCTGAGGCACTGAACCCTGTGGCACTGTACCCTGTGGCACTGTACCCTGTGACACTGTACCCTGAGGCACTGTACCCTGTGACACTGTACCCTGAGGCACTGTACCCTGTGACACTGTACCCTGAGGCACTGTACCCTGTGACACTGTACCCTGAGGCACTGTACCCTGTGACACTGTACCCTGAGGCACTGTACCCTGAGGCACTGTATCCTGTGGCACTTACCCTGAGGCACTGTAACCTGAGGACGCTGTACCCTGTGACACTGTACCCTGAGGCACTGTATCCTGTGGCACTGTACCCTGAGGCGCTGTACCCTGTGACACTGTACCCTGTGACACTGTACCCTGTGACACTGTTCCCTGTGGCACTGTACCTTGTGACACTGTACCCTGTGACACTGTACCCTGTGACATTGTACCCTGTGGCATTGTACCCTGTGACACTGTACCCTGTGGCATTGTACCCTGTGACACTGTACCCTGTGACACTGTACCCTGTGGCATTGTACCCTGTGGCATTGTACCCTGTGGCATTGTACCCTGTGGCACTGTACCCTGTGCATTGTACCCTGTGGCATTGTACCCTGTGACACTGTACCCTGTGGCACTGTACCCTGTGGCATTGTACCCTGTGGCATTGTACCCTGTGACCCTGTACCCTGTGACACTGTACCCTGTGGCATTGTACCCTGTGGCATTGTACCCTGTGGCACTGTACCCTGTGACACTGTACCCTGTGGCATTGTACCCTGTGACACTGTACCTGTGACACTGTACCCTGTGATACTGTACCCTGTAGCATTGTACCCTGTGGCACTGTACCCTGTGACACTGTACCCTGTGATACTGTACCCTGTAGCATTGTACCCTGTGACACTGTACCCTCAGCCCACCTAGCTGGCGTAGCTAAGAGGATATTGCTGTAACTTACAGTACCACAAAGACAGAAGCGGTTGGGCACGCTTCCTTCTACGCCGCTGTTCATCTGCATTAAAATAAGCACCAGGGAGTCGGGCAAATGTTGTGGGGTGCATCCTGCAGTTGTGAGTCGTTAACCTACCCCGACGGAGACCTCCAAAATGCATTTTTTTATTTCGAGTCTAAGAACATAAAAGTGAATTTTGGAGAATTGATTTTTCAATTACCATCGACAGTAAAAAGAAACATAAGAAATATTGAGAAAATTCGTGTAGAATTATTAATCTTATTTTTTCGGTCATACTTTAACAACATATGTTTACAAGAGAGACTGCTACAGAAATATACTAATATAAGTATATATATATATATATATAACTGAAAACTCACACCCAGAAAACTTCAGTGTGATCTAGTCCTGGGGGAACCATTCAGGCTTGTTTCATATATATATATATATATATATATATATATTATAATATATATATATATATATATTAGTATACACAGACGAGACCCGAGGTCTCGTCTGTGACGGTCCAAAGAAGCATTCATAGTGCAACTGCCTTGGTTTTACTGCCAGGCGACCTGCTTGCTCATCTGATGTTGTCCATAAACAATGTCCGCCATCTTTCCCCGTCACAATACCTCCAGAATCACATCTTTTTCCGGACCCCTCCCACGCACTCCCTACATTGGAGTCTTCGTCTCTCTCTCTCCTCTCTCTATCTCTCTCTCTCTCTACCTCTCCCAACCACGGCTTGGCTGCCAGGAGATCCACTATAGACTCCTGGAATGGGGTCATGATGCCCCGACAGGCTTAAATAAACCAATCATTACCATGTTATTGCTCTCGACCGACCAGCCTCCAGAGACATGCCGAGCATCGGCCGTTGGCGTAACTGTAGCAACTCCTACCATATCTTCGATTGCAGGATGGAGGTCGCTTAGAGATAGCCATAGACCGCTTGGAGATAGCCATGGACTGCTTAGAGATAGCCATGGACCGCTTAGAGATAGCCATGGACTGCTTAGAGATAGCCATGGACCGCTTAGAGATAGCCATGGACTGCTTAGAGATAGCCATGGACCGCTTAGAGATAGCCATGGACCGCTTAGAGATAGCCATGGACCGCTTAGAGATAGCCATCGACTACTTGAGATCGAGCTTGATCATCAGTAATTAAAAAAAAAAAGCGACGAAGAATGCCATCAAAGAAGAATATTTCACAAACAAAAAATGAAGAAAGTTTCGCAACTCAGTCTCTTGGTTTCGGTAACATGCTTTGGTGGTGGTTGGGAAGTGCCAGGAGCGATCAGTGGTACAGTTTGACAGTTATAAGATGGGTCGTTATGGTGTATAGGGGGGGGGGTATTGGGCCAGCACTCAGTAAATTGGACTTGGCACCAGACACTAGTGCCACCCCCTACCCCCCCCCCTATACACCATAACGACCCATCTTATAACTGTCAAACTGTACCACTGATCGCTCCTGGCACTTCCCAACCACCACCAAAGCATGTTAGCGAAACCAAGAGACTGAGTTGCGAAACTTTCTTCATTTTTTGTTTGTGAAATATTCTTCTTTGATGGCATTCTTCGTCGCTTTTTTTTTTTAATTTACTTATGATCAAGCTCGATCTCAAGTAGTCGATGGCTATCTCTAAGCGGTCCATGGCTATCTCTAAGCGGTCCATTGCTATCTCTAAGCGGTCCATGGCTATCTCTAAGCAGTCCATGGCTATCTCTAAGCGGTCCATGGCTATCTCTAAGCAGTCCATGGCTATCTCTAAGCGGTCCATGGCTATCTCTAAGCAGTCCATGGCTATCTCCAAGCGGTCTATGGCTATCTCTAAGCGACCTCCATCCTGCAATCGAAGATATATGGTAGGAGTTGCTACAGTTACGCCAACGGCCGATGCTCGGCATGTCTCTGGAGGCTGGGTCGGTCGAGAGCAATAACATGGTAATGATTGGTTTATTTAAGCCTGTCGGGGCATCATGACCCATTCCAGGAGTCTATAGTGGATCTCCTGGCAGCCAAGCCCGTGGTTGGGAGAGGTAGAGAGAGAGGAGAGAGAGAGAGAGAGAGAGAGACGAAGACTCCACTTGTAGGGAGTGCGTGGAGGGGTCCGGAAAAAGATGTGATTCTGGAGGTATTGTGACGGGGAAAGATGGCGGACATTGTTTATGGACAACATCAGATGAGCAAGCAGGTCGCCTGGCAGTAAAACAGGCAGTTGCACTATGAATGCTTCTTTGGACCGTCACAAGACGAGACCTCGGGTCTCGTCTGTGTATACTAATATATATATATATATATATATATATATATATATATATATATATTAATATATATATGCAAACAAGCCTGAAATGGTCCCCAGGACTAGATACAACTGAAGTTTCTGGGGTTGTGAGTTTCAGTTATATATATATATATTATATATACTTTATTAGTATATTTCGTGTAGCAGTCTTCTGTAAACATATGTTGTAAATATGACCGAACAAAATAAGATTAATAATTCTACCACGAATTTTCTCAATATTCTTATGGTTTCTTTTACTGTCGAGTGGTAATTGAAAAATCAATTCTCCAAATTCACTTTTATTTCTAGACTCGAAATAAAAAATGAATGTTGGAGGTCTCCGTCGGGGTAGGTTAACGACTCACACTGCAGGATGCACCCACAACAGTTGCCCGACTCCCTGGTGCTTATTTTAATGCTAGATGAACAGCGGCGTAGAAGGAAGCGTGCCCAACCGCTTCTGTCTTTGTGGTACTGTAAGTTACAGCAATATCCTCTTAGCTACGCCAGCTAGGTGGGCTCCCTGAGGGTACCAGTGTCACAGGGTACAATGCTACAGGGTACGTATCCCAGGGTACAGTGTCACAGGTACAGTTGCCACAGGGTACAATGCTACAGGGTACAGTATCACAGGGTACAGTGTCACAGGGTACAGTGTCACAGGGTACAATGCCACAGGGTACAGTGTCACAGGGTACATGCCACAGGGTACAATGCCACAGGGTACAATGCCACAGGGTACAGTGTCACAGGGTACAGGTGTCACAGGGTACAATGCCACAGGGTACAATGCCACAGGGTACAATGCCACAGGGTACAGATGCACAGGGTACAATGCCACAGGGTACAATGCACAGGGTACAATGCCACAGGGTACAATGCCACAGGGTACAATGCCACAGGGTACAATGCCACAGGGTACAGTGTCACAGGGTACAGTGTCAGTCGCAGCAGGGTGTCGGTCAACCAATGCCACAGGGTACAATGTCACAGGGTACATGTCCAGTACAGGCACAAGGTACAATGCTCACAGGGACAGTGGCACAGGGTACAAGAATGTCACCAGGGAATAACAGTGTACACACAGGTACAGGGTACAGCGCCTCAGGTACTGCACGACAGGACTACAGTGCCTCAGGTGTACAGTGTCACAGGATACAGTAACAGCGCTCACAGGTACAGGCAGGGTAAAGTGCCACAGGATACAGTTGCCTGCAGGTACAGTGCCTCAGGGTACAGTGTCACAGGGTACAGGTGCCTCAGTGTACAGTGTCACAGGGTAACTGCAGGTACGTGGCCTACAGGGTACAGTGTCTACAGGGTACAGTGCATCAGGTACAGTGTCACAGGGTACAGTGTCCTCAGGGAAGTGCACAGGTACGTCCACAGGGTTACAGTCGCCGTCAGGGATACAGTGCCTCAGGTACAGTGCCTCAGGGTACAGTGTCACAGTGGTACAGCGTCCTCAGGATACAGTGCCTCAGGGTACAGTGCCTCAGGGTACAGTGCTCAGGGTACAGTGCCTCAGGTACAGTGTCACAGGGTACAGTGCACGGGTACAGTGTCACAAGGTACAGTGCCACAGTGGACAGTGCTCACAGGGTACCGTGCATCAGGTACAGTGTAGCAGGTACAGTGCCTCAGGATACAGTGTCACAGGGTACAGTACCACAGGGTACAGTACCACAGGGTACAGTGTCACAGGGTACAGTGGCCTCAGGGTAACAGTGCCACAGGGTACAGTGCCTCAGGATACAGTGTCACAGGGTACAGTGTCACAGGGTACAGTGCCCAGGATACAGTGCCACAGGGTACAGTGCCTCAGGGTACAGTGTCACAGGATACAGTACCACAGGGTACAGTGCCTCAGGGTACAGTGCCACAGGATACAGTGTCACAGGGTACAGTGCCTCAGAGGGTACAATGTAGCAAGAGACGAGAGAGGGGTACAGTAATCAAGATCCACTGTAACCTCAATCCACCCTTTCAAATGGTTCCTTCTGTAATGGAACAATGCCCAATATTCAATCTTCACAATAAATACAAAATACAATAATTGTATTTATGTTACAATAGGATGTAACATACCATATGAACTGCTAAGGTGAGGGGAGGCCATTTTCTAATAGTCGAAAGTGTGTATAAGAACTACAGCTAAAATTTATATAAAAATATAAAAATTATATGCATTTTTTTCTAAGTATATAAGAATTTTAACATGTGTTTTGGTAAATGTAAGGTACAAACATATGGAACCATTCAACCGTTAGTTGATCTATGGAACTGTGGCGACTCCAATTAGTGATTTGTCACTGACGCTGTCACTAATCATGCAGTTACCCCTCAACAAGTGTGTAAAGTACAGGGCCAGGTATTGCAACTCGTCCTCGCAAATTCGTATAGTAATATTGACATTATTAATAAGGTGCATAGGTGACATACTTAACATAATAGTTTCCCTTGAAAAGCTTCATAGAAAAAACACCCAACCTTACCTAACCTACTTAGCATGTTAAGATAAGCATCATTTGCTTCGTAATTACAATTATTAACCAACCTATACCTATAATAGGTTAAGTAACAATTGAATACGAAGCTATAAGATGCTTATTTTAACATACTAAGCAGGTCAGGTAAGGTCGGTGTTTTCTATGAAGCTTTTCAAAGGAAACTATTTGTTAGTATGTCACCTATGCACGTAACTAATAAGTCAATATTGACTATACGAATTTGCGAGGACGGGTTGGTATTTTACAGGTAACGCTCTCTCCCGCACACTCACACACCTGTTAAAGGCATCCTTCGACAGGTGTGTGTGTGTGTGTGTGTGTGTGTTGTGTGGTGTGGTGTGTGGTGTGGTGTTGTGTGTGTGTGTGTGTGTGTGTTGTGTGTGTGCTCAATTGTAGGTAATTGCCCGAACCCTAATCTTAACCACCAACAGAAAACGGGACATCAGGTTCCGTTTGGAGAGAAGGGGATATTTAGTAGGTGGGGGGGGGGAGAGAGGGAGGGGGATATATATAATATATATATATATATATATATATATATATATATATATATATATATATATACGTCAAATTGCGTCGTCTATTCGAGAGAATGGGTTGGTGTGCTTGCGTGCAGCCTCCCTGTGGTTATTAAAGGTAAACCACCGCTCCGTCTCTTCTCAACTGTGAATCGAGGGTAGTGGTGGGGGGGGGGCGGGCGGGGGGAGAGGGGGGGAGGGGGTCGTCGCGCCTGTGGTTGTAACGAAAATTGATATATTTCCCCCCCCCTCCCTCTTCATTCCTCCCTTTCTTTCCCTCCAGAGAGATTCTGGAGGGATACCAGTAGGCTCAGGAACCTATACACCAGTTGATTGACAGTTGAGAGCGGGACCAAAGAGCCACAGCTCAACCCCGCAAAGCACAATTAGGTGAGTGTATATATATATATAATATATATATATATATATATATATATAATATATATTATATTATTACAGTACTGTAAATCCTGATACAGTCATCATCTGAAATTATATTAATCATATTTTGTATTAAAACCAATGTTGTAAGGGCTGTGGTGAGACGTCATATTCCAGCCCTCAGGGGTGCCAACCACTCCGCGCTATAAAGTGAGAGCACAGTGTGGTTGGAGAGAGAGCTATATATCCTCCTCCCCACTCACCACCCCATGCCTCTCCTAGTCACCCATGAGAGGGCGAAATGAAGTAAAGGAGGTGACGATAAGGCTTTATTAAGTCGCATTGTACCCCTCCCTGGTTCCCTTGCTCGTCTACTGCAATGAGATAAGATATACGAGGGTCAGCTCATGGGTTTAATGGAACAGTCGTGTTGGAGGGAGAGTTAAGTCCCTCTCCAGTATACACTTAGGTCCCCTCTGTCCTGTCACCCGTCTCTCTCTCTCTCTCCTCTCTCTCTCTCCTCTCTCTCTGCGCAGCATACCTACAGCAGACCAGAGTAACAGAAACAGCAGCTACAACAGCAGCTACAAACAGCATCTTCAGCAGCAGCTACAGCAGCTTACAGTAGGAAAGGCACAACCACGTACTAGACCTCAGGGGAAGAAACACCATCCCCCACCTCCATCCCCCACCTGCAAAGAGAGTTGGCCGCGAACCATCCGCCCAAATGTAACACAGAAACCATTAGAGAGAGTGTATAGGTTCTGAGAATACCTGAGAGTGTGATAAAAGGCTTGGCGGCCACCTACCTGTAATTAAGGACACCCTCACTCGCAAAGTGCTTGGGGCAGCGCTTGGGCTTCACTGGCACCTTATAATGCACTTCACGGTTCATGGGCTTTAATTATCCATTCTGTTTTTCTTCCTCTCTCTCTCTTTCTATCGCTCTTTCTCTCTCTCTCTCTCTCACTCTCTCTCTCTCTCTCTCTCTTCACCCCTCACCCTTTCTATTTTTTTATCTCCTATCTACCTGTTACCACCATCTCTCATACCTTTTTCTCTCCTCCCTTCTTCCTACTTCTCTCTAGCTCTTGCCCTCCCTCCTTCCCCGTCATCCTACCTCTCACAGCCTTCCCTTCCTGCCCCTGACGAAAGAACCAGGTACCACGTCAAGGGCGGCCAATGGGCAACGATTACCTGTGTAAATTGGATTTCAGTAAATTAAGCTTTAATGCTATCAGCTTGGTTGTGTACAGGCAGCACGGTCCTCAGGAGGAACATGCTTCCTCACATAATGCAATAGCAGAAGTTTGACGTCACATGCTTAACCAAGGACAGATATCGCTATTTAACACGACCAACGAGCTAGTTAATTAGCCGGACATTTGACAAGCAGCGCTGTAGGTTTCGTAGTACGTGATCATTCAAGGCTTTATTTAAAAAAAAATGAATCGCACAATGAAACGGTTAATGAATAACTTTAATTACAATGGTTCTTACGTAAATGGGACCTAACGTTGTTAATGCATCGTGAGGCTAACTGCGATGAAAATAGCAGTTGGCCATTGTTTATGGATATTACGATGGTCAGGGGTTAGGACATTAGAGGACAGGTTTAGCAAAGGCGGGAGGAAAGAGCTACCAACGGATCCTGCTGACCACACACACACACACACACACACACACACAACACACCACACAAAACACAACACACACACACACACACACACACACACCAGGTAGCATGGGGATAGCGTGCGGATTCGTATTATGGGGCGCGGTTCGATTCCGCCACCCCGGCAGAAAACAAATGGGCAAAGTTCTTGCACCCTGAAAGCCCCTGTTACCTAGCAGTAAAAGAGGTACCCTGGGAGTTCGTCAGCTGTCACGGGTGCTTCCTGTGGGTTGTGGGGTGTGTGTGTGTGGTGTGGAAAAAACAAAAAGTAGTTGTAAACAGTTGATTGAAAGTGAGAGGCGGGCGAAAGCGCAAAGCTCGACCCCCGTAAAATACAACTAGTGAATACAACTAACGGTGAAAATGATCAAAGGTTTTGCACCAGACTAGTACCCAAGCCGAGAGGGATAAGCCGAGGAGAGACTATACGGGAATTAAACCTCACGTCGATAGCAAACAGAAGAGTTAGAGGGATATGATCACACGTACAAGATTCTCAGAGGAATTGACAGGGTAGATAAAGGACGGGGGTATTTAACACAAGGGGCAACCGCACAAGGGGACACAGGTGGAAACTGAGTGCCAAATGAGCAAAAGGATATTCGAAAGAATTTTGTTTTGAGTGTCAGAGGGTTGAAAATGGAATGAACATTAGGAAGTGATGTGGTGGATGGTGACTCCAATACACAGTTTCAAGGTGTAGATTATGATAGAGACCAATAGGATCAGGAAAATGTACACCATGTGATTGACGGTGAGAGGCGACCAAAGAGCCAGAGCTCAACCCAAGGCCAAGCACAAATAGGTAAGTACACACACACGCCCAAGACAAACGCCGGGCCTCACTCCTTGATACAAACCAGATAACATCTGCGACACATGCCAAAGCATCAAACACCTGTCCACTCCAGACACCTGAACCGGTCTAAGGACACATGGAGCCAATAAGGCTGGAACGGCTTGGGAACGTTTTTTTTCTTTTCACCTCATGCAACTGTCAGTAGCAGAACAGAGTATCTGGGAGTTTGACAGCTGTTGTGTGTCTTCTCGCAGGTGTTGTCTTATTGCAGGTGTGTATCTTATTGCAGGTCACGCAGGTGTGGTTTATTGCAGGTGCGTCTTATTCTTGGTGTTGTCTTAATTGCAGGTGTTGTTCTTCTGCAGGTGTGTCTTATGGCAGGTGTGTCTTCTGGCAGGTGTGTCTTCTGGCAGGTGTGTCTATGGAGGTGGGTCTGCACAACGCAAGTGTTCTTCTCTCACCAATAACTTCTCTCTCACCAATACTTTATTTTCACCAATACTTTCTTTCTCACTAATATTTTTCAGTCCACCACCATGTCTCCTTAAACACGGCGAAGACAAGTAACTTGAGAACATAACCGACAACCCCCCCCACTATCTTAATCCACCCCAGACCCTGCCATCTTTGATTTCTAGCGTCAGGAAGTGGTCTAATGGTCTCTTAATGAGGGCCAATCACTAGTTACACTGACCGTCGTCATCGAGCAGGTTCATTTTAACGAGTGATGTGGTTCTGT
>WNGS01013584.1:2889-14557 GCA_020271785.1 Procambarus virginalis
ACTACAGCCACCGTCATACACTACACACAGGGACTACAGCCACCGTCATACACTACACACAGGGACTACAGTACTACAGCCACCGTCATACACTACACACAGGGACTACAGCCACGTCATACACTACACACAGGGACTACAGCCACCGTCATACACTACACACAGGGACTACAGCCACCGTCATACACTACACACAGGGACTACAGCCACCGTCATACACTACACACAGGGACTACAGCCACCGTCATACACTACACACAGGGACTACAGCCACCGTCATACACTACACACAGGGACTACAGCCAACATCATACACTACACACAGGGACTACAGCCACCGTCATACACTACACACAGGGACTACAGCCACCGTCATACACTACACACAGGGACTACAGCCACCGTCATACACTACACACAGGGACTACAGCCACCGTCATACACTACACACAGGGACTACAGCCACCGTCATACACTACACACAGGGACTACAGCCACCATCATACACTACACACAGGGACTACAGCACTACAGCCACCGTCATACACTACACACAGGGACTACAGCCACCGTCATACACTACACACAGGGACTACAGCCACCGTCATACACTACACACAGGGACTACAACCACCGTCATACACTACACACAGGGACTACAGCCACCGTCATACACTACACACAGGGACTACAGCCACCGTCATACACTACACACAGGGACTACAGCCACCGTCATACACTACACACAGGGACTACAGCCACCGTCATACACTACACACAGGGACTACAGCACTACACCACCGACATACACTACACACAGGGACTACAGCCACCGTCATACACTACACACAGGGACTACAGCACTACAACCACCGTCATACACTACACACAGGGACTACAGCCACCGTCATACACTACACACAGGGACTACAGCCACCATCATACACTACACACAGGGACTACAGCACTACAGCCACCGTCATACACTACACACAGGGACTACAGCCACCGTCATACACTACACACAGGGACTACAGCCACCGTCATACACTACACACAGGGACTACAGCCACCGTCATACACTACACACAGGGACTACAGCCACCGTCATACACTACACACAGGGACTACAGCCACCGTCATACACTACACACAGGGACTACAGCCACCGTCATACACTACACACAGGGACTACAGCCACCGTCATACACTACACACAGGGACTACAGCCACCGTCATACACTACACACAGGGACTACAGCCACCGTCATACACTACACACAGGGACTACAGCCACCGTCATACACTACACACAGGGACTACAGCCACCGTCATACACTACACACAGGGACTACAGCCACCGTCATACACTACACACAGGGACTACAGCCACCGTCATACACTACACACAGGGACTACAGCCACCGTCATACACTACACACAGGGACTACAGCCACCGTCATACACTACACACAGGGACTACAGTACTACAGCCACCGTCATACACTACACACAGGGACTACAGCCACCGTCATACACTACACACAGGGACTACAGCCACCGTCATACACTACACACAGGGACTACAGTACTACAGCCACCGTCATACACTACACACAGGGACTACAGCCACCGTCATACACTACACACAGGGACTACAGCCACCGTCATACACTACACACAGGGACTACAGCCACCGTCATACACTACACACAGGGACTACAGCCACCGTCATACACTACACACAGGGACTACAGCCACCGTCATACACTACACACAGGGACTACAGCCACCGTCATACACTACACACAGGGACTACAGCCACCGTCATACACTACACACAGGGACTACAACCACCGTCATACACTACACACAGGGACTACAGCCACCGTCATACACTACACACAGGGACTACAGCCACCGTCATACACTACACACAGGGACTACAGCCACCGTCATACACTACACACAGGGACTACAGCCACCGTCATACACTACACACAGGGACTACAGCCACCGTCATACACTACACACAGGGACTACAGCCACCGTCATACACTACACACAGGGACTACAGCACTACAGCCACCGTCATACACTACACACAGGGACTACAGCCACCGTCATACACTACACACAGGGACTACAGCCACCGTCATACACTACACACAGGGACTACAGCCACCATCATACACTACACACAGGGACTACAGCACTACAGCCACCATCATACACTACACACAGGGACTACAGCACTACAGCCACCGTCATACACTACACACAGGGACTACAACCACCGTCATACACTACACACAGGGACTACAGCGCTACAACCACCGTCATACACTACACACAGGGACTACAGCCACCGTCATACACTACACACAGGGACTACAGCACCATCATACACTACACACAGGGACTACAGCACTACAGCCACCGTCATACACTACACACAGGGACTACAGCACTACAGCCACCGTCATACACTACACACAGGGACTACAGCCACCGTCATACACTACACACAGGGACTACAGCCACCGTCATACACTACACACAGGGACTACAGCCACCGTCATACACTACACACAGGGACTACAGCCACCGTCATACACTACACACAGGGACTACAGTACTACAGCCACCATCATACACTACACACAGGGACTACAGCCACCGTCATACACTACACACAGGGACTACAGCCACCGTCATACACTACACACAGGGACTACAGCCACCGTCATACACTACACACAGGGACTACAGCCACCGTCATACACTACACACAGGGACTACAGCCACCGTCATACACTACACACAGGGACTACAGCCACCGTCATACACTACACACAGGGACTACAGCCACCGTCATACACTACACACAGGGACTACAGCCACCGTCATACACTACACACAGGGACTACAGCCACCGTCATACACTACACACAGGGACTACAGCCACCGTCATACACTACACACAGGGACTACAGCCACCGTCATACACTACACACAGGGACTACAGCCACCGTCATACACTACACACAGGGACTACAGCACTACAGCCACCGTCATACACTACACACAGGGACTACAGCCACCGTCATACACTACACACAGGGACTACAGCCACCGTCATACACTACACACAGGGACTACAGCCACCGTCATACACTACACACAGGGACTACAGCCACCGTCATACACTACACACAGGGACTACAGCCACCGTCATACACTACACACAGGGACTACAGCCACCGTCATACACTACACACAGGGACTACAGCCACCGTCATACACTACACACAGGGACTACAGCCACCGTCATACACTACACACAGGGACTACAGCCACCGTCATACACTACACACAGGGACTACAGCCACCGTCATACACTACACACAGGGACTACAGCCACCGTCATACACTACACACAGGGACTACAGCCACCGTCATACACTACACACAGGGACTACAGCCACCGTCATACACTACACACAGGGACTACAGCCACCGTCATACACTACACACAGGGACTACAGCCACCGTCATACACTACACACAGGGACTACAGCCACCGTCATACACTACACACAGGGACTACAGTACTACAGCCACCGTCATACACTACACACAGGGACTACAGCCACCGTCATACACTACACACAGGGACTACAGCCACCGTCATACACTACACACAGGGACTACAGCCACCGTCATACACTACACACAGGGACTACAGCCACCGTCATACACTACACACAGGGACTACAGCCACCGTCATACACTACACACAGGGACTACAGCCACCGTCATACACTACACACAGGGACTACAGCCACCGTCATACACTACACACAGGGACTACAACCACCGTCATACACTACACACAGGGACTACAGCCACCGTCATACACTACACACAGGGACTACAGCCACCGTCATACACTACACACAGGGACTACAGCCACCGTCATACACTACACACAGGGACTACAGCCACCGTCATACACTACACACAGGGACTACAGCCACCGTCATACACTACACACAGGGACTACAGCACTACACACCGTCATACACTACACACAGGGACTACAGCCACCGTCATACACTACACACAGGGACTACAGCCACCGTCATACACTACACACAGGGACTACAGCCACCGTCATACACTACACACAGGGACTACAGCCACCGTCATACACTACACACAGGGACTACAGCCACCGTCATACACTACACACAGGGACTACAGGACTACAGCCACCGTCATACACTACACACAGGGACTACAGCCACCGTCATACACTACACAGGGACTACAGTACTACAGCCACCGTCATACACTACACACAGGGACTACAGCCACCGTCATACACTACACACAGGGACTACAGCCACCGTCATACACTACACACAGGGACTACAGCCACCGTCATACACTACACACAGGGACTACAGCCACCGTCATACACTACACACAGGGACTACAGCCACCGTCATACACTACACACAGGGACTACAGCCACCGTCATACACTACACACAGGGACTACAGCACCGTCATACACTACACACAGGGACTACAGCCACCGTCATACACTACACACAGGGACTACAGCCACCGTCATACACTACACACAGGGACTACAGCCACCGTCATACACTACACACAGGGACTACAGCCACCGTCATACACTACACACAGGGACTACAGCCACCGTCATACACTACACACAGGGACTACAGTACTACAGTACCGTCATACACTACACACAGGACTACAGCCACCGTCATACACTACACACAGGGACTACAGCCACCGTCATACACTACACACAGGGACTACAGCCACCGTCATACACTACACACAGGGACTACAGCCACCGTCATACACTACACACAGGGACTACAGCCACCGTCATACACTACACACAGGGACTACAGCCACCGTCATACACTACACACAGGGACTACAGCCACCGTCATACACTACACACAGGGACTACAGCCACCGTCATACACTACACACAGGGACTACAGCCACCGTCATACACTACACACAGGGACTACAGCCACCGTCATACACTACACACAGGGACTACAGCCACCGTCATACACTACACACAGGGACTACAGCCACCGTCATACACTACACACAGGGACTACAGCCACCGTCATACACTACACACAGGGACTACAGCCACCGTCATACACTACACACAGGGACTACAGCCACCGTCATACACTACACACAGGGACTACAGCCACCGTCATACACTACACACAGGGACTACAGCCACCGTCATACACTACACACAGGGACTACAGCCACCGTCATACACTACACACAGGGACTACAGCCACCGTCATACACTACACACAGGGACTACAGCCACCGTCATACACTACACACAGGGACTACAGTACTACAGCCACCGTCATACACTACACACAGGGACTACAGCCACCGTCATACACTACACACAGGGACTACAGCCACCGTCATACACTACACACAGGGACTACAGCCACCGTCATACACTACACACAGGGACTACAGCCACCGTCATACACTACACACAGGGACTACAGCCACCGTCATACACTACACACAGGGACTACAACCACCGTCATACACTACACACAGGGACTACAACCACCGTCATACACTACACACAGGGACTACAGCCACCGTCATACACTACACACAGGGACTACAGCCACCGTCATACACTACACACAGGGACTACAGCCACCGTCATACACTACACACAGGGACTACAACCACCGTCATACACTACACACAGGGACTACAGCCACCGTCATACACTACACACAGGGACTACAGCCACCGTCATACACTACACACAGGGACTACAGCACTACAGCCACCGTCATACACTACACACGGACTACAGCCACGTCATACACTACACACAGGGACTACAGCACTACAGCCACCGTCATACACTACACACAGGGACTACAGCCACCGTCATACACTACACACAGGGACTACAGCACTACAGCAACCAACATACACTACACACAGGGACTACAGCCACCGTCATACACTACACACAGGGACTACAACCACCGTCATACACTACACACAGGGACTACAGTACTACAGCCACCGTCATACACTACACACAGGGACTACAGCCACCGTCATACACTACACACAGGGACTACAGCACTACAGCCACCGTCATACACTACACACAGGGACTACAGCACTACAGCCACCGTCATACACTACACACAGGGACTACAGTACTACAGCCACCGTCATACACTACACACAGGGACTACAGCACTACAGCCACCGTCATACACTACACACAGGGACTACAGCCACCGTCATACACTACACACAGGGACTACAGCCACCGTCATACACTACACACAGGGACTACAGCCACCGTCATACACTACACACAGGGACTACAGCCACCGTCATACACTACACACAGGGACTACAGCCACCGTCATACACTACACACAGGGACTACAGTACTACAGCCACCATCATACACTACACACAGGGACTACAGCCACCGTCATACACTACACACAGGGACTACAGCCACCGTCATACACTACACACAGGGACTACAGCCACCGTCATACACTACACACAGGGACTACAGCACTACAGCCACCATCATACACTACACACAGGGACTACAGCACTACAGCCACCATCATACACTACACACAAGAGACAACAACCACCGTCATACACTTCACACAGGGACTACAGCACTACAANCAGCCACCGTCATACACTACACACAGGGACTACAGCCACCGTCATACACTACACACAGGGACTACAGCCACCGTCATACACTACACACAGGGACTAAGCCACCGTCATACACTACACACAGGGACTACAGCCACCGTCATACACTACACACAGGGACTACAGCCACCGTCATACACTACACACAGGGACTACAGCCACCGTCATACACTACACACAGGGACTACAGCCACCGTCATACACTACACACAGGGACTACAGCCACCGTCATACACTACACACAGGGACTACAGCCACCGTCATACACAACACACAGGGAATACAGCCACCGTCATACACTACACACAGGGACTACAGCCACCATCATACACTACACACAGGGACTACAGCCACCGTCATACACTACACACAGGGACTACAGCCACCGTCATACACTACACACAGGGACTACAGTACTACAGCCACCGTCATACACTACACACAGGGACTACAGCCACCGTCATACACTACACACAGGGACTACAGCCACCATCATACACTACACACAGGGACTACAGCCACCGTCATACACTACACACAGGGACTAGCGCCACCGTCATACACTACACACAGGGACTACAGCCACCGTCATACACTACACACAGGGACTACAGCCACCGTCATACACTACACACAGGGACTACAGCACCATCATACACTACACACAGGGACTACAGCCACCGTCATACACTACACACAGAGACTACAGCCACCGTCATACACTACACACAGGGACTACAGCACTACAGCCACCGTCATACACTACACACAGGGACTACAGCCACCGTCATACACTACACACAGGGACTACAGCCACCGTCATACACTACACACAGGGACTACAGTACTACAGCCACCGTCATACACTACACACAGGGACTACAGTACTACAGCCACGTCATACACTACACACAGGGACTACAGTACTACAGCCACCGTCATACACTACACACAGGGACTACAGTACTACAGCCACCGTCATACACTACACACAGGGGCTACAGTACTACAGCCACCGTCATACACTACACACAGGGACTACAGTACTACAGCCACCGTCATACACTACACACAGGGACTACAGCCACCGTCATACACTACACACAGGGACTACAGCACTACAGCCCCGTCATACACTACACACAGGGACTACAGCCACCGTCATACACTACACACAGGGACTACAGCACTACAGCCACCGTCATACACTACACACAGGGACTACAGCACTACAGCCACTATCATACACTACACACAGGGACTACAGGACTACAGCCACCGTCATACACTACACACAGGGACTACAGTACTACAGCCACCGTCATACACTACACACAGGGACTACAGCCACCGTCATACACTACACACAGGGACTACAGCCACCATCATACACTACACACAGGGACTACAGCCACCGTCATACACTACACACAGGGACTACAGCCACCGTCATACACTACACACAGGGACTACAACCACCGTCATACACTACACACAGGGACTACAGCCACCATCATACACTACACACAGGGACTACAGTACTACAGCCACCGTCATACACTACACACAGGGACTACAGCCACCGTCATACACTACACACAGGAACTACAGCCACCATCATACACTACACACAGGGACTACAGCCACCGTCATACACTACACACAGGGACTACAGCCACCGTCATACACTACACACAGGGACTACAGCCACCGTCATACACTACACACAGGGACTACAGCCACCGTCATACACTACACACAGGGACTACAGCCACCGTCATACACTACACACAGGGACTACAGCCACCGTCATACACTACACACAGGGACTACAGCCACCGTCATACACTACACACAGGGACTACAGCCACCGTCATACACTACACACAGGGACTACAGCCACCGTCATACACTACACACAGGGACTACAGCCACCGTCATACACTACACACAGGGACTACAGCCACCGTCATACACTACACACAGGGACTACAGCACTACAGCCACCGTCATACACTACACACAGGGACTACAGCCACCGTCATACACTACACACAGGGACTACAGCCACCGTCATACACTACACACGGGACTACAGTACTACAGCCACCGTCATACACTACACACAGGGACTACAGTACTTCAGCCACGTCATACACTACACACAGGGACTACAGTACTACAGCCACCGTCATACACTACACACAGGGACTACAGTACTACAGCCACCGTCATACACTACACACAGGGACTACAGTACTACAGCCACCGTCATACACTACACACAGGGACTACAGTACTACAGCCACCGTCATACACTACACACAGGGACTACAGCCACCGTCATACACTACACACAGGGACTACAGCACTACAGCACCGTCATACACTACACACAGGGACTACAGCACTACAGCCACCGTCATACACTACACACAGGGACTACAGCCACCGTCATACACTACACACAGGGACTACAGCCACCGTCATACACTACACACAGGGACTACAGCCACCGTCATACACTACACACAGGGACTACAGCCACCGTCATACACTACACACAGGGACTACAGCCACCGTCATACACTACACACAGGGACTACAGCACTACAGCCACCGTCATACACTACACACAGGGACTACAGCACTACAGCCACCGTCATACACTACACACAGGGACTACAGCCACCGTCATACACTACACACAGGGACTACAGCCACCGTCATACACTACACACAGGGACTACAGCCACCGTCATACACTACACACAGGGACTACAGCCACCGTCATACACTACACACAGGGACTACAGCCACCGTCATACACTACACACAGGGACTACAGCACTACAGCCACCGTCATACACTACACACAGGGACTACAGCCACCGTCATACACTACACACAGGGACTACAGCCACCGTCATACACTACACACAGGGACTACAGCCACCGTCATACACTACACACAGGGACTACAGCACTACAGCCACCGTCATACACTACACACAGGGACTACAGCCACCGTCATACACTACACACAGGGACTACAGCCACCGTCATACACTACACACAGGGACTACAGCCACCGTCATACACTACACACAGGGACTACAGCCACCGTCATACACTACACACAGGGACTACAGCCACCGTCATACACTACACACAGGGACTACAGCCACCGTCATACACTACACACAGGGACTACAGCCACCGTCATACACTACACACAGGGACTACAGCCACCGTCATACACTACACACAGGGACTACAGCCACCGTCATACACTACACACAGGGACTACAGCCACCGTCATACACTACACACAGGGACTACAGCCACCGTCATACACTACACACAGGGACTACAGTACCAGCCACCGTCATACACTACACACAGGGACTACATACTACAGCCACCGTCATACACTACACACAGGGACTACAGCCACCGTCATACACTACACACAGGGACTACAGCCACCGTCATACACTACACACAGGGACTACAGCCACCGTCATACACTACACACAGGGACTACAGCCACCGTCATACACTACACACAGGGACTACAGCCACCGTCATACACTACACACAGGGACTACAGCCACCGTCATACACTACACACAGGGACTACAGCCACCGTCATACACTACACACAGGGACTACAGCCACCGTCATACACTACACACAGGGACTACAGCCACCGTCATACACTACACACAGGGACTACAGCCACCGTCATACACTACACACAGGGACTACAGCCACCGTCATACACTACACACAGGGACTACAGCCACCGTCATACACTACACACAGGGACTACAGCCACCGTCATACACTACACACAGGGACTACAGCCACCGTCATACACTACACACAGGGACTACAGCCACCGTCATACACTACACACAGGGACTACAGCCACCGTCATACACTACACACAGGGACTACAGCCACCGTCATACACTACACACAGGGACTACAGCCACCGTCATACACTACACACAGGGACTACAGCACACCGTCATACACTACACACAGGGACTACAACACTACAGCCACCGTCATACACTACACACAGGGACTACAGCCACCGTCATACACTACACACAGGGACTACAGCCACCGTCATACACTACACACAGGGACTACAGCCACCGTCATACACTACACACAGGGACTACAGCCACCGTCATACACTACACACAGGGACTACAGCCAACGTCATACACTACACACAGGGACTACAGCCACCGTCATACACTACACACAGGGACTACAGCCACCGTCATACACTACACACAGGGACTAAGCCACCGTCATACACTACACACAGGGACTACAGCCACCGTCATACACTACACACAGGGACTACAGCCACCGTCATACACTACACACAGGGACTACAGTACTACAGCCACCGTCATACACTACACACAGGGACTACAGCCACCGTCATACACTACACACAGGGACTACAGCCACCGTCATACACTACACACAGGGACTACAGCCACCGTCGTACACTACACACAGGGACTACAGCCACCGTCATACACTACACACAGGGACTACAGCCACCGTCATACACTACACACAGGGACTACAGCCACCGTCATACCCTACACACAGGGACTACAGCCACCGTCATACACTACACACAGGGACTACAGCCACCGTCATACACTACACACAGGGACTACAGCAACCGTCATACACTACACACAGGGACTACAGCCACCGTCATACACTACACACAGGGACTAAAGCCACCGTCATACACTACACACAGGGACTACAGTTACGTCATACACTACACACAGGGACTACAG
>WNGS01013591.1:0-13273 GCA_020271785.1 Procambarus virginalis
AACCTTAATCGTGAAGAGATCCAGCTGGGTGTCCAGTCAGTGCAAAGAATGTTCTACGCCAGAAGAGCTGGACCCTAGGCTAGCCACAACCGTTCTGCGGAAACAAGAATTTTAGTTTTGGCACTCAAAAATCTAATTTTTTTTACAATAATAACGTTCCTCCCGGACAGGCCAACCACTTGTTATGAACAATAGTGGGCTTGCTATGGGGAACTGGTACTATTAAGGGGTAAGGGTAAGTAGACTAGAGGTATCAAGATATGGGAGAATCAAAAGGCCCGGCCCCCAAAATAAAATATCCACAGTAATAAATGCTTTGCTACTAAACCCGGTTAGTCTAGGATAGATTATGTACTCCCACACACAGGAACATGGGATACACTGTTCAGACTTACTTATTTATTAACCCCTTAACACCCCCAATACACAATCACACCAATAACAATTTATATACTACTTTACCACACAATCTTACGTTAAAAGCCTTGGTCCACATAGACAGGATGCAAGGTTTTACACTGAAAGCAAGCTAGGGTAAAGCTCTACTATAACACACTTGAGTCAGCTAGGGTAGGGGACCACGTGGTTACACTGGGACCCCGTTAGCATAGCAAGTAAGATAAACACTTAAAAAAACACTTACTACGCCCAGGTATACTACTCTACATATATATAACGATAGGTATGCCACAATATAACCATAAAAATAGCAAAGAAGACTTAACCAGACGAAGATACAGAAATAAATAAATAAGAGGAAGGAGAGGCACTTCCTTCCACCACAACCAGTCAGCAGAGAAGGAGGCAGTCTCTCCTCCTCCATGGACTACTGCTGCCGGCAGACTGTTCAACTAATCATACCGGCGCCCGATACAAAGTTTACTCAGGTTTACTTTACAAATGATTAGACAGTATTAGTAAACATAGTTGGTGCCTATTTTATATTTAATAATCAACCCCCAAGCTCAATCTTTAAATACTCTTCGAGAGACAAGACTAATCTTACGACTGGCAGGGAAGATACGACAAATGCCACTCGCAATGCGTTTTTACTCTATGGTAGCTCAATAAGCTCAAATTTCGACCTCTGGTTTCCCTCTAAAGAACCAGAGTCATAACACTTGTTCCTGTGTGGGAGTACAATAATCTATTCCTAGACTAACCGGGTTTAGTAGCAAGCATTTATTACTGTGGATATTTTATTTTGGGGCCGGGCCTTTTGATTCTCCCATATCTTGATACCTCTAGTCTACTTACCCTTACCCCTTAATAGTACCAGTTCCCCATAGCAAGCCCACCATAGTTCATAACACCCTGGCTCCCCACAAGACTGCAGGCCCCCACCACTGCCTCACATTCCTTGGACTTGAAATCGACGCACGACGTATGGAGACAAGGCTGCCGGACGACAAGAGGACGAAGTACACGACCGCAGTGGAAGACGCTCTGCGGGCCGAGAGCCTTCCCCTGCGGGACCTGCAAGGGATTATCGGCAAACTGCAATTCGCCACGTCAGTCATACCGGGGGGACGGGCTTTCCTCCGACGTCTTCACCCGCTCACCCGTGGTGTACAACGTCCCTCACGCCCCTGCCAGCTGGACGCGGAGGCGAAGCTCGACTTGCGTGCCTGGCACACTTTCCTCGGCGCGTTCAATGGAGTAACGGTTTTTCCACCAGACGGTGGATGGGGGAACGCCACGGCCCTCACGATGTGCGCGGATGCCTCATCCATGGGTTATGGACTCACACTCGGAGCGGCCTGGCTCAGGGGTACCTGGCCTATGGACTGGAGCTGGCTGAACATCGCGCTCCTCGAACTTTACCGCTTCTACATAGGGATATCCATCTTTGCACCTGTGTTAGCAAACAAGAGGCTTGTGTGTAGGTCCGACAACGCCGCTGTGGTAAATGTGCTTCAATCCCTGTCTGCCAGGTGCCCCCTCCTCATGCAATTGGTCCGGCCACTGGCAATCCTCCTTCTCACACATAATATTACGCTTCTTCCTTCACACCTCCCGGGCAAGTTAAACGGGGTTTGTGACGCTCTCTCCCGGTTGCAGGTACTGCCGCCATCGTTCCTGCGAGACGCAGGACTCGCCGAGAAGCCAACCGCAATCCCGCAGCACCTCCTGCCCTGCAACTTCACCCTGAAACTGTAAGGACGCTGCTCGACTCCCTACAGCCCGCGACACGACGAACGTATCAACATAAGTGGGCGGAGTACGTGGAGTATGTATCGAATGGCAGGAGACGGGGTTGCCCCTTCGAGGCTACGTCCACGACACTGGCGAACTTCCTGCAGTCGCTGCTGTCTCGAGGTTTGGCATACCACTCTCTTAGTGCTTACCTTGCGGCTATCGCCTTCATGTTCAAGCTGCATGGTAGGGAGGACCCCACACGTCAGTTCCTAGTCACACAACTACTTAAGGGAGCACGCAACAAGGCCCAACGGGCCCCCGCACGACGATTGCCCGTGACCAGACGACTACTCCAGCGACTACTGGGGGCCCTGTGAGGTGTCTGCCGCTCGACGTACGAGAAGACCTGCTACCGAGCGCTCTTCTCCCTCGCCTTCTATGCTTGCCTCCGGCCAGGGGAGGCGACCTATACGGGGAAGGGGCAACACACACTACGCTTGGACCAGCTAACTTTATCGCGGACGGGGATAGTCATCGCGTTTGCCTCCTACAAGCACAGCGCAGGGTGTACCCCCAAGTTAACCCTGAGTGCAGTCCCCTACAGTAAGTACTGCCCGGTCCGTGCCATGACGAACTTCTTAAAACGACGGGGCGTGGAACCAGGACCTATCTTCCTGGGCGAATCGGGCTCCCCCGTCACCAGACAGGATTTCACATGGGTGCTACGTGCCGCCGTTCGAGCCCTAGGACTGCCTCCAAACGATTATGCACCACACTCCTTCCGAATCGGCAGGGCCACGCAGATGTCCATGGATGGCCTGGCACCGGCAGCAATCAGAGCAGTCGGCAGGTGGAAAAGCGATGTGTTCCACTCCTACGTCAGGCAAGACGTCATTCCATTACCTAGATAGGTTCTTCTGCGGCCAGCGGGCACCTCGCCCTTCAGGGGGGTGGGGGACCGGCTTCGCTGGCCTGCGGAGTGGGGGTGCTGCGCCGGATCCCCAAGTCTAGGGCTGCCCGCAGCTACTTACCATATGTCAAGTGCTCACTACTGGTGCAAGTTGGGGGTTGCAGACTTTACATGTACTAGGCACTAGCATGTCATTACCCCTGGAAAATCTTAAATATTATTTTCATGCCCTCTGCGTATGCACAATATATTTTATCCATACTGTACTGGCTGTGCCACTCATTTATCTCTGGCATTGTTTAATTATAGCATTACGCTATTTTACCATGAAAAATCTTCATTATTATTTCTATGCCCTCTGCGTATGCAGAATATATTTTATCATACTGTACTGGCTGTGCCACTCATTATCTCTGGCATTGTTTTAATTATAGCATTACGCTGTTTGCGAGTACTGCAACATTGCTTCGGCTAGCTGACTCTAGGCACGGTTAACGTCCTATGACTTATTCCCTTAGTTGCATCTTTGCAGTACTGGCATGCTACTCAGTCATCTTACGATTTCTTTTTATTGTGGTACAGCAGTCGGTCTGTAAACATTAATTAATAAATTAAGGTTTCCCCGCTCCTGTTTTGTTTTTCTCTCCGCCCAGAAATGGCCCCTGCATAATTTAAATTAAGCGGCGGAATTCTGGGAGCGAGAATAAACATATACGCAGCGCTCAGGAGAGCTGCGCGCGCTGTGGGGGGGGGCGCACATTTAAGCAAACGCACGAGCAGTTTCTCCCTCTTTCCACTCAGCTCCGCTACGCTTCACACGAAACACCCGCCCTCCTCCCTTGACTGCAGAACTTCTTATGCTCTTCGAGCCCCACATGTTTTGCCTATGCTTCTCTTTAATTTAGTAATTTGGGGGGTGCTGCGCCGGATCCCCAAGTCTAGGGCTGCCTGCAGCTACTTACCATATGTCAAGTGCTCACTACTGGTGCAAGTTGGGGGTTGCAGACTTTACATGTACTAGGCACTAGCATGTCATTACCCCTGGAAAATCTTAAATATTATTTTCATGCCCTCTGCGTATGCACAATATATTTTATCCATACTGTACTGGCTGTGCCACTCATTTATCTCTGGCATTGTTTAATTATAGCATTACGCTATTTTACCATGAAAAATCTTCATTATTATTTCTATGCCCTCTGTGTATGCAGAATATATTTTATCATACTGTACTGGCTGTGCCACTAATTATCTCTGGCATTGTTTTAATTATAGCATTACGCTGTTTGCGAGTACTGCAACATTGCTTCGGCTAGCTGACTCTAGGCACGGTTAACGTCCTATGACTTATTCCCTTAGTTGCATCTTTGCAGTACTGGCATGCTACTCAGTCATGTTACGATTTCTTTTTATTGTGGTACAGCAGTCGCTCTGTAAACATTAATTAATAAATTAAGGTCCCCCCGCTCCTGTTTTGTTTTTCTCTCCGCCCAGAAACTTATTTTAGTTTCCAGTGTTTATTTACTATTTAATTTTATGCATTATATATTTTATTCTCTTATTTCTCGTTCCGTGTTATGCCTACACTTTTCGCTTTCTCCGCCTATTCATTAATTTGTCAAGTTTACTTATGTCCTTTTTCTGTTTACTGTTACTCTTCATTATTTACTTACTTTATTTATCTTCCTTATGCCTTTATTTCTGCTCGTCCGCTACCCACTTTTGCTTTTATTTATTCCTTCCATTTTGTACGTTTATTATTCTACTTACTTCTTATGCCCTTATCCTTATTTTATTCTTAGTTTTCTTACGTACAGGTTTTAATTTTAATTCTATGGTTATCTTTCGCTCTCTAATTAAATTATTCGCACACCCTCCGTCACTATGTGATGGAGTGCGAAAAGATACGTGAATTTAGAGACAATTCTATAACCAATGTTCCAGCGATGTGTAAATATTTCATTCAAAATGATCTGCTACCAGAAATTTTAGCCAAATATCCCCAGTTTGCTAACTGTAGGTAGTAACTGAGTGATTGTAACCTATCCACCGCTGCCCACTGGATGGGAGGCGGTGTGCAGGACAAACATATAAATTTTGACACTAGCTCTCCACATATGTCAGTTGCTTAATTTAGAACCTGTACTTGAGGTCGATCTCGAACCCATTGTTGATGTGACGACTTATATTGAATTTTGTAACTAGCTCATCAAGATTGTAACTTGCTTAGCTAAATGAATTGTGGGGTTCAGTCCCTGAGCCCATTATGTGCCTCTGTAACCCTTTCCACTACCGCCCACAAGATGGGTATGGGGTGCATAATAAATGAACTAAACTAAAACTAAAACTCTAATTAATGTTGTTTAATTATGTTTTGTCTAATTTAAAGTTATACTAGTTAAGGTTTCGTTAAATTTATTTAGTTTCCCGCATTTATGTTCTTTATTTTATGTGTCACATTATGTTTATTTTACTTATTTCCGGTTCTGTGTTAATGCCTCATTTGTCGGTTTCCCCGGCTAGTCAGTAAATTTGTTAAGTTTACTTTTGTCCTTATACTGTCCTGGCTTTTAATTTAGTTTAGTTACTATATTTATTTTAGTTCTTTATTTTGTCTAATTTTATGTTTATTTTGAAGTTTTAACTATTTAAGGTTTATTTATAAATTTATTTAGTTTCCCGAGTTTATTTACTGTATTTTATTTACACTTTATTTATTTTATTTTACTTATTTCCGGTTCTGTGTTTGCTTACAATTTTCGTTTTCTCCGTCAATGCTTACTTTCGTTAAGTTTACTTTGTCCTTCCATTTTACTGTCCACTTCGTTATTCATTTCCTTTATACAATCTTATACTTATCTTTCCTTTATACGATCTTATACAATCAGCTGCTAAGCAAAAAACCAACCTCTATATAAATGAGTGTCTTACAAAGCAGCGTGGATCCCTCCTCTTCAGGCTGCGTCAAATTCGCAAACGGAACCCTGGTCTTATCAAGCAGTGTTACACTAGGAATGGAACGATCATTGCTAAGAAGGAAAGTGCAGGAAAAAGATATGAAATAAAGTGTGACCAACAACTACTGGCCTTCTTTAGTGATTGTGGTATATCGGAAAACCTGAACCCGACCAATGCCAGTACTTAAAATAACTCATTCAGTGCCTGAGCCTAACCTAACTTAATCTAACTTTGTCCAAGGTGCTGTCTCTGCATTACCATTTACCTAATGTTCTCTCATTCATATGATCTAAATAATCCGTCAAGTCTCCATGCACTTATCCAAGCATCTACCTCAGTATCATTGTAAAATTTTGCTCTTAAATCTAATCTTACCCTATTTTTGAAATTTAAATTTAATTGTATTGATTTATGTCCTCTATTGTAAAGTAATTATTGATCTCACTTTGTTCTCTTAATTAAGTTCATACTAATTCTAGGTTAATAACTAAGCTAATTAAAACTTATTATCTTTAAGATTATTTTACTTTACAATTATCATTTGTCAAATTTTTTTATATATTCATCTTGACAGTCTCTACCGATTTTTTGTTCTCTCCACCAAACTTGTGTTTCCTCCATGGCTATCTAGTGTCCTTATCCTACTTCTATTTGTTTATTTTCTTTTGTTTATTTGCATTTATTGTTGTGTTTTGCTATAATTATTCTCTAATTTTAGTAGACTCAGTACTTTGTAAGCTTTTATTGTATTGTTATATTATTGTATTGTTGTGTTTTGCTATAATTAACTTTTCTATTGAAAAGTAATTATTGATCTCATTTTGTTCTCTTAATTAAGTTCATACTATTTCTGGTTAATAACCAGCCTTTTTATGCAGACAAGTATAGACCCTGAACTAAACCTCTTATCCACTATCTATGACAATCATCACTTTAATGATCAAAATTGCAGATATTTTACAGCACATGATGTAAACAATGTATTAACACATAATCACAATATCTCTGTAATCAACTTGAACGTTAGATCCCTAGGAAAACACTTCGATGATGTTAGTGCCTTGATTGAAACTATTGACAACAAATTCTCTTTTATTATACTTACTGAAACGTGGTTGAAAGAGGACACTACTCAACTCTTTAACATGCCTAACTACTCAGCAATTCACAACTGTCGTCAAATTCAGAGAGGTGGTGGTACTGCTCTTTACTACCACCAAGAACTAACATGCTTAAATATAATTAGAACTAGAGACAGCTGTGGGGAGTATATCTTCGCCAGTTTCAGAGTCAAGGGTGCCGAGTCTGTCCTGTCTGTGGGTGCAGTCTATAGAATTCCTAACACTGATGTGTCCGAATTCAATTCAAACCTTAGAAATCTAATACTCGATAACAGACTGAACAAAAACCATCTAATTATCGCTGGGGACTTTAATATTGACCTCTGCGAGCCTGAACACCCTACTGCTGTTAGCTTCCTCAACTGTATGAATTCCTGCTTCCTCATACCCTTAATCACTAGACCTACTAGAATCACTGATAGTACGGCCACGACTCTTGATCACATTTGGACCAACATAACCTCTCCGCTTACTTCAGGTATAATCACCGATAGCACTACAGACCATTACCCCACATTTCTCTCAACTAACATTATCAAACCACCTCTTGAGTCAAGGGAATTAAGCTTTAGGCTGCACAATGAAACTGCTATAGACAATTTTATAACTGCTGCTGATAATGTCAACTGGGAATCCGAGTTAGGTAACATAGGGGACATCAACCTAGCAGTGCAATCTTTTCTTCAAAAGACTCTTAACCTTTATAACACCCACTGTCCTAGGCTTTCAAAACAAGTCACAACCAAAAGGCTTAACAATCCTTGGCTTACAAAGGGAATACTTAAATCCATTAATAAAAAACATGACCTTGAGAAGAAGTATAGGTTAGGAACCGTCTCCAAAGAATTTTCAAAGAATTACTCGTTATTGCTATCTAAAATAATTAGACGAGCCAAAACTAAATTCTACGAAGATAGATTTACCCAAATAAAGAGCAACATTAAAAAAACTTGGAGCACAATCTCACAAATATTGGGATCAAAGAAGATTTTTAATAACAAACCAACACTCCTGTCCAGTAACGATGGTCAGCTTTCAGCCTCTGATTCTGCTATTGAGTTTAATAGGTTCTTCTCTTCCATTGGGTCATCCCTTGCAAATGATATTCCAACTTCCAGTACTGATGTTAAGGACTATCTTACAGGTAACTATCCACAGTCTCTGTACCTAAAGCCTGCTAATTCCACTGACGTCAATGAGATAATCCTTTCCCTTAAAACCAAGTCTAGTGCCCTTGATGAGATACCAACTTTAATTTACAAAAAAGCCTCCAGATCTTTAGCCCCTGCTATTGCATTGCTCTTCAACAAGTCACTTGAACTCCAAACCTTTCCAGATATTCTAAAGAAAGCGAGAGTAACCCCTGTCCACAAATGTGGTGATCTCACAGATGTTAACAACTACAGACCTATATCAATCCTGCCTAACTTGTCAAAAATATTTGAAAAACTAATCTACAAGCAGCTTTACTCTTATCTAGCCAAACACAATATACTTAGCTCTTGTCAATATGGCTTCAGACCCAAAAAAGCACTAACGATGCACTTATTAGTATGATTAACTTGATTCATGCAGCTCTTGATAAAAATGAGTTCCCTGTTGGGTTATTTGTGGACCTGCGTAAGGCTTTTGACACTGTCAACCACCAAAACCTTCTTCTTAAATTACATCATTATGGAGTCAGAGGACACTCCCTGCAATACCTCAAATCTTACCTTACTGACAGGCTCCAGTATGTTTCTGTGAATAATTCAATTTCTCCCACCCTACCCATCAACATTGGTGTTCCTCAGGGCAGCATACTTGGCCCTCTCCTCTTTCTCATCTACATTAATGACCTTCCAAATGCCTCCCAACACCTCAAACCAATTCTATTTGCTGACGACACAACCTTCATTTACTCCAGTCCTGACCCCCTTGCTCTAAATGCCACAGTAAATACTGAGCTAAATAAAGTCCATCTTTGGCTAACTGCCAACAAACTCACCCTTAACATTGACAAAACTTTCTATATTCTGTTTGGCAATAAATCCTCTAATCAAATAAATCTCAAAATTAACAATACCCAAATTTGTAACAAATTAGATGGTAAGTTCCTTGGCGTTCTCATTGACCACAAGCTGAATTTCCAGGGACACATTCTAAATATATCAAAAAAAGTTTCAAAAACTGTTGGCATTCTCTCTAAGATCAGATATTATGTACCCCGACCTGCCCTGGTGACTCTCTATTACTCCCTCATCTATCCATATCTCAACTATGGTATTTGTGCTTGGGGTTCTACTACCCAAAATCATTTACGTCCTCTAATTACTCAACACAAAGCTGCTATTAGGACAATATCCAACTCTGGCCCCAGACATCACTCGGTACCCCTACTCAAATCTCTGAATATGTTAGATATTAAGTCACTGCACATTCTCTCATGTGTATCATACATATATAAAACGCTGAACTGTAATGCCAATCCTGAACTCAAAAGCTTCATTGCTGGTTGTAACAGAACCCATGAGCACCACACCAGAAATAAATACAGTTTTGATATTCCAAGAGTACGGCTTAATCAAACTAGAAATGCTCTACAAATCAAGGGACCCAGAATGTGGAATGACCTCCCCAACCATGTTAAAGACTGTACCTCTCTCAACCAGTTTAAGAATAAAACTAAACACTACCTAATAAATTCCCTGTAACCTACCTTACCCCTCTAGTTCAACCCATGTCTGTTATTTTTTAATCAACACTGTTTGTCAACCTTTTGTATTTGTGCTGCTTTTTCAGTCATGTTCCCCCTTTTTTTTTTTATCTTTATTTGTATTTGTTCTCAACACATTTTATTCTTTATGCTCTATTAATATTAAGTTCTAGATATTAATGTTCTTCCTGCCCGAAACGCATTGCGTAATAGTGGCTTTAGGCATTGTATGTACTAGCTCTACCTATAATTCGATCCATTAATGTAACCTCACTTGTATGTATATACCTTACCTGAATAAACATATTATTTATTTATTTATTTATTTATTTAATTTACTATTGCCGTTATTTCTGCTCGCCCGCTACCGTCTTCTGCGTTTATTTATTTATCATTCCGTTTTACGTTATTTATTCTATTTACTTCTTATGCCCTTATCCTTTTTATTGTTAGTTTCTTATGTTCAGGCTTTTAATTTTAGTTTATGAATTACTACATTTATTTTAGTTCTTTACTTATTTAATGTCTATTTTGTTTTGTTTTTTGCAGTTTTAACTAAATAGACGCTGTATGCAAGGCAAACGGCGGAATTTCTGGGAAGGAAGAAAATGTAATACCATACTCGGTGGCTAACCGACCATGGTTGAGCGTGCATCTGGGGGGGGGGGGTATTTACGCACGCATGGGGACGCACCAATCGTCTCGCTGCTGCGTTCCCGGGCGATACACTCAAAACGTGTCTCCACACATCTGCGTTAAGGTCTAACCTTCACAAGCTGCGCCTATCTTAAAGGAGCATCACCTTGAACGCCAAGTGCTCACGAAATTCTTCTCATATTCTTAAGTGTACAGAGTGGGGGAAGAGCCTCATTCAGAGTGGAGATATGAAGACACACATGTTGGTGCACAGGAGCAAGGAGGTGCTGGGAAGAGGTTCAGGCATCTTCGAAGTAGGTCCTCTCATCTTTTATACATTCGGCTGTTAATTCCCACAAGCGTTGAGGACAAACCTCTCGAGTGTCCCGAGTGTGGGAAGAGGTTCAGTCTGTTTAGTCATATGATGACTCACAATTTAGTGCATTCTCCTTTCTTATTCCATTCGGCAGACAATCCCCCAAGTGTACAGCCCCCACAAGTGTAGATGACAAACCTCACGAGTGTCCCATGTGCGGGAAGAGGTTCAGTCTGCTTCGTCTTATGAAGACTCACATTTTAGTGAATTCGGATGACAAACCTCACGAGTGTCCAGAGTGTGGTAAGAGTTTCTGTCGTCTTGGCCATCTGAAGAGACACTTATTAAGGCATTCAGAGGAACGCCGTTTCGTGTGTGCAGAGTGTGGCAGGAGTTTTAAGAACGTGAAGCTATATTAACACACATGTTAATCATTGGCGGTTCGCCCTCATGAGTGTCGAGGATGTGGAAAAAGATTCATGCGTCTTCGAAGTCTGAAGTCCGTGTGTTACTGCATTGTGTTCCGGAAGGCCACATTACTCAATGCCTTTATCCTATATGAGCAGTGCGCCAGTGCAGCATTTGATGCAACTAGGGAGAATGTCATGGCACATTGCGAAGGAGCCTAGTGCCAGTTACCCAATACAATGTCGGGGTATGCACAAAGAAGGGCTCATTTCTTAAACAGTCATTATGTCTGGCTATGTGTTTTCACTTTTCCCGTTTATTATTTCCCCTCATTCATTTATCCATGCTGATCATTTATCTATGATATTTCGCTCCTCATTCAGCTTGCCCGCCTGCGGGCGGGCCTAGCTGCTGTAGTTACGGCTGAAGTAGTCCCTGCCAAGGGTCCAGCAGCTAATGGCCCAGCTGCCCTCGGGCCAGGCCCAGCTACTGATGTCTTGGCTGCCGTGGATACGCTGCCGATGACCCAGCAGCTGATAGGCCAGCAGTCGGTGTGCCGGCTGAACATGCCCCTGGGGGCCAAGCCCAGCCGTCGATGTTCAGGCTGATGTGGTCCCGGCCGACGGTCCAGCAGTCGTTGGCCCAGCTGGTGGTGTGCCAGCTGAGCATGCCCCCTGGGGGCCAAGCACAGCTGCTGTTGTTCCGGCTGATGCGGTCCCAGCCGATGATCCAGCAGCTGAGCACAGCCGGAGGGCCGGAGGAAGCCGGAGAGCTTCCTGGCATTACGTTGGTACTGGATGAATATGTTAGGTTGGGCTGACCTAACCTAACTACCCTAACTAACCTAAACTAACTTAACCAAACCAAACCAACCCGAACCTAACCTAACCTATCCGGCGCTTGGTTCGTCATGTTTAGTTGGCGTCGCCCGTCTATATTTCGTCTAATTTTTAATAAAAATATATTTCCAGATTAGAATTATGCCGGAGCAGCCGGCCCATCTCCATTATTCTAAGGTACAGTCCTGCCCGTGTTCCCCTCCACGCCGCGTGTGCGGCGCCCTGTTGTAGTTGGGATTGTCCCCGGCGCCTGGCGTGTACCCAGCGCCTGTCCGGCTGCTGATGTTCCGGCGGAAGTGGTTCCCGCCGATGGTCCAGCAGCGAAGGCTGGCATGCTGAGCTAGCCCCTGGGGGCAAAGCACAGCTGCTGTTGTTCGGCTGATGTGGTGCCAGCCGATGATCCAGCAACTGTGGCACAGCAGGTGGTGAGCCAAGCTGAGCATGCCCCTGGGGGCCGAGCACAGCTGCAGCTAGCCGGTCACCAAAACAAACCTACCGAACCTAACCTAACTGATGCTTGGTTCGTCGTCTTTATTAGGCGTCACCAGCTCTTCATTTCGGCTAATTTTTAATAAAAATATAATTTTCAGATTAGAATTATGCCGGAGCAGCCGGCCCATCTCCATTATCCTAAGGTACAGTCTGCCCGTGTTCCCCTCCACGCCCGGTGTGCGGCGCCCAGTTGTAGTTAGGATTGTCCCTGGTGCCCAGCGTGTACCAGCGCCTTTCCCGGCTGCTGATGTTCCGGTGGAAGTGGTTCCCGCCGATGATCCAGCAGCCGAAGGCTGAGCATGCTGAGCATGCCCCTGGGGACAAGCACAGCTGCTGTTGTTCCGGTGATGTAGCGCCAGCCGATGATCCAGCAACTGATGGCACAGCTGGTGGAGTGCCAAGCTGAGCCTGCCCCTGGGGGTCGAGCACAGCTGCTGTTGTTCCGGCGGATGTGGCCCCAGCCGATGAGCCAGCGACTGTTGGCACGCTGGTGGGGTCCCAAGCTGAGCATGCCCCTGGGGGCCGAGCACAGCTGCTGTTGTCGGCGGATGTGGTCCAGCCGATGTCTAGCAGCTGAGGGCACAGCTGGTGGTGTTCCAGTGTGCATGCCCCTGGGGGGCTAAGCACAGCTGCTGTAGTTCCGGCTGATGTGGTACCGCCAGCAGACGGCACAGCTGGCGGTGTTCCAGCTGAGCATGCCCCTGGGGCCAAGCACAGCTGCTGATGCTCGGCGGAGGTGGACGCAGTCGTGGTTCAGCA
>WNGS01013598.1:5013-16858 GCA_020271785.1 Procambarus virginalis
AAAGCATCGCACTAGTCAGAGCATGGTCAACTGACCAATAACACAACTGGAGTCAGGTCGAGGCAATCGCGTGAGAGGGTTGAGGGCTTGAGGCTCCGCATTAATTGTCAATAAAATCGGGCTTCTTAGGTTTACAGTGATTGATCACGGATCTAGGATATCACAAAGTGAAGACCGCACATAGAAAAAATAAACACAGTGATATCACTAGAACTTTTGTGTTAAACAGAATAATCACAGCTCCAGGCCACGTGGGGAGCATAGGGCCACGAAGCCTAGTTTACATATTGGTATCAAGGTATATTTGGGCTATAGTGAACAGTGATACAGTAAATTAGTGAACGTAACACAAAAGGCGAAAGGATACAGCATACTGAAACAACCACCAGCAGTGATCCTCTGGCACTCAGTGGAAGAGTGGTACTCCACACCACGTGGAGAGACGACGAATCCCCCGAGCACCTCGACATAAGGACATCATTATAACTCACCTAGTTGTGTGAGCGGGACGGTTTTGGCCGATGAGTACTGCCTGCTCCTGTCAGTTAACTGATGTACAGTGAGGTCAATTATAAGAGAAATCTTGTTCAGTTATCATATATATTCTCAAAGTGGCTCATTCCTGGTAGAGGTGTGGACACACGGGGACCCTCGTGACACGCACATTCACAAGCAGCCACACACACACACACACACACAACAGCCCACCAGGAAAAACAGAGAAGCAAAGGAAGAATCCGTGGTTTAATAGGGAATGTATGAAAGCAAAAGAGCTGAACAAAAGGGCATGGAGGAACTTTCGTAATAACAGAACACCAGAAAGTAGAGAGAGATACCAGAGAACCAGGAACGAGTATGTCAGTGTGAGAAGAGCAGCTGAGAAAAGGTATGAAAATGATATAGCTAACAAAGCCAAGACTGAACCAAAGCTACTACACAGTCACATCAGGAGGAAGACAACAGTGAAGGAACAGGTGATTAAACTTAGGGTGGGCGAGGACAGGTACACAGAGAATGACAAAGAGGTGTGTGAAGAACTCAACAAAAGGTTCCAGGAGGTCTTTACAATAGAACAGGGAGATATCACGGCGCTGGGAGAGGTGGCAGCAAACCAGGTGACCTTGGATAGGTTCGAAATTACAAGAGATGAGGTCAAAAAGCACCTATTGGAGCTGGATGTGAGAAAAGCTGTTGGGCCGGATGGAATCTCGCCATGGGTATTGAAAGAGTGTGCAGGAGCACTTTGCTTACCACTCTCCATAGTGTATAGTAAGTCACTGGAAACGGGGGACCTACCAGAAATATGGAAGACTGCTAATGTAGTACCAATATACAAAAAGGGTGACAGACAAGAGGCACTGAACTACAGGCCAGTGTCCTTAACTTGTATACCATGCAAGGTGATGGAGAAGATTGTGAGAAAAAACCTAGTAACACATCTGGAGAGAAGAGACTTCGTGACAACCCATCAACATGGGTTCAGGGAGGGTAAATCTTGCCTTACAGGATTGATAGAATTCTACGATCAGGTGACAAGAATTAAGCAAGAAAGAGAAGGGTGGGCGGACTGCATTTTTTTGGACTGTCGGAAAGCCTTTGACACAGTACCCCATAAAAGGTTGATGCATAAGCTGGAGAAACAGGCAGGAGTAACAGGTAGGGCGCTCCAGTGGATAAGGGAGTACCTAAGCAATAGGAAACAGAGAGTTACAGTGAGGGGTGAGACCTCAGACTGGCGTGAAGTCACCAGTGGAGTCCCACAGGGCTCTGTACTTGGACCTATCCTGTTTCTGATATACGTAAATGATCTCCCAGAGGGTATAGACTCATTCCTCTCAATGTTTGCTGACGACGCCAAAATTATGAGAAGGATTAAGACAGAGGAGGACAGCTTGAGACTTCAAGAAGACCTGGACAAGCTGCAGGAATGGTCGAACAAATGGCTGTTAGAGTTTAAAAAAAATNTGTCCTGTTATTCCTATAGTTTCTCCATGCCTTTTTACTTTGCTGCTTAGCTAGCCTACATCTCTGATTAACCCATGGGTTTCTCATCTTCATTTCACTGTTTTCCTTTTCGGGCTGTGACAAACTTGTTTGTTGCGTCCTTGCACTTCTGCGCGATGTAGTCCATCATATCTTGGCCGTCTTTCCCCTGAGCTCTGTTTCCCATGCTATATCTGTTAGGAATTTTCTTATCTCCTCATAGTTTCCGTTTCGGAATGCCAGCCTTTGTTTTCAGAACCCCTCCTCGAGTTCAGTAACCCTTCTTCAATCAGGTACTCAAACTCCAGTACACTGTGGATGCTCATTCATATTGGAGTCTCAAAACCGATTTCTCTTATGTCGGAGTCGTTCCGAGTGAAGACTAGGTCGAGTCTCGCTGGTTCGTCATTGCCTCTCATCCTTGTGGGTTCTCGACATGTTGGGTAAAAAGTTTCTAGTCACCACCTCCAATAGTTTGGCTCTCCATGTATCCTCGCCTCCACGTGGTTCCTTGTTCTCCCAGTCAATACTTCGTGATTGAAGTCCCTCATGATGAGCAGATTAGACAGGCAGCAGAGGCTACCCTCTCAATTATAGTGTGACTGCCATGTTGTTGTGTCATACTCTTGACTGGGTCTTCTGTCATTTGATGGAGGGTTGTATATTACTGCTACTGCTACTTTTGGTCCTCCCATTGTCATGGTGCCTGCTATGTAGTCTCTGAGACCCTCACAGCCCGGGATGACCATCTCCTTGAAACTCCATTCCTTTCTCATTAGTAGGGCCACTCCGCCTCCTCCCCTTCCTTCCCTCTCTTTCCTGTACTGAGACATTTCCTCATACTCCACGACACATAATAAACAATAAACACCAATAGAGGATCCTCCTCCTGTGCCCGTCTCTTGCCCTAAGCCTCCACCACCACCACGCTCCACTAGAGGAGCCTCCACCATGTCACCACCACGCTCCACTAGAGGAGCCTCCACCATGTCACCACCACGCTCCACTAGAGGAGCCTCCACCATGTCACCACCACGCTCCACTAGAGGAGCCTGCACCATGTCACCACCACGCTCCACTAGAGGAGCCTCCACCATGTCACCACCACGCTCCACTAGAGGAGCCTCCACCAAGTCACCACCACGCTCCACTAGAGGAGCCTCCACCATGTCACCACCACGCTCCACTAGAGGAGCCTCCACTATGTCACCACCACGCTCCACTAGAGGAGCCTCCACCATGTCACCACCAAGCTCCACTAGAGGAGCCTCCACCACCACCACGCTCCACTAGTGGAGCCTCCACCATGTCACCACCAAGCTCCACTAGAGGAGCCTCCACCATGTTACCACCACGCTCCACTAGAGGAGCCTCCACCACGCTCCACTAGAGGAGCCTCCACCACGCTCCACTAGAGGAGCCTCCACCACGCTCCACTAGAGGAGCCTCCACCATGTCACCACCACGCTCCACTAGAGGAGCCTCCACGATGTCACCACCAAGCTCCACTAGAGCAGCCTCCACCATGTCACTACCACGCTCCACTAGAGGAACCACCACCATGTCACCACCACGCTCCACTAGAGGAGCCACCACCATGTCACCACCACGCTCCACTAGAGGAGCCTCCACCACGCTCCACTAGAGGAGCCTCCACCATGTCACCACCACGCTCCACTAGAGGAGCCTCCACCATGTCACCACCAAGCTCCACTAGAGCAGCCTCCACCATGTCACCACCACGCTCCACTAGAGGAGCCTCCACCACCACCACGCTCCACTAGAGGAGCCTCCACCACCACCACGCTCCACTAGAGGAGCCACCACCATGTCACCACCATAGTGGAGCCTCTACCATGTCACCACCACGCTCCACTAGAGGAGCCACCACCATGTCACCACCACGCTCCACTAGAGGAGCCTCCACCACGCTCCACTAGAGGAGCCTCCACCATGTCACCACCACGCTCCACTAGAGGAGCCTCCACCATGTCACCACCAAGCTCCACTAGAGCAGCCTCCACCATGTCACCACCACGCTCCACTAGAGGAGCCTCCACCACCACCACGCTCCACTAGAGGAGCCTCCACCACCACCACGCTCCACTAGAGGAGCCACCACCATGTCACCACCATAGTGGAGCCTCTACCATGTCACCACCACGCTCCACTAGAGGAGCCACCACCATGTCACCACCACGCTCCACTAGAGGAGCCTCCACCACGCTCCACTAGAGGAGCCTCCACCATGTCACCACCACGCTCCACTAGAGGAGCCTCCACCATGTCACCACCAAGCTCCACTAGAGCAGCCTCCACCATGTCACCACCACGCTCCACTAGAGGAGCCTCCACCACCACCACGCTCCACTAGAGGAGCCTCCACCACCACCACGCTCCACTAGAGGAGCCACCACCATGTCACCACCACGCTCCACTAGAGGAGCCACCACCATGTCACCACCACGCTCCACTAGAGGAGCCTCTACCATGTCACCACCACGCTCCACTAGAGGAGCCACCACCATGTCACCACCACGCTCCACTAGAGGAGCCTCCACCACGCTCCACTAGAGGAGCCTCCACCATGTCACCACCAAGCTCCACTAGAGCAGCCTCCACCATGTCACCACCACGCTCCACTAGAGGAGCCTCCACCACCACCACGCTCCACTAGAGGAGCCTCCACCACCACCACGCTCCACTAGAGGAGCCACCACCATGTCACCACCACGCTCCACTAGAGGAGCCTCTACCATGTCACCACCACGCTCCACTAGAGGAGCCACCATGTCACCACCACGCTCCACTAGAGGAGCCACCATGTCACCACCACGCTCCACTAGAGGAGCCACCATGTCACCACCACGCTCCACTAGAGGAGCCACCACCATGTCACCACCACGCTCCACTAGAGGAGCCACCATGTCACCACCACGCTCCACTAGAGGAGCCACCATGTCACCACCACGCTCCACTAGAGGAGCCACCACCATGTCACCACCACGCTCCACTAGAGGAGCCACCATGTCACCACCACGCTCCACTAGAGGAGCCACCATGTCACCACCACGCTCCACTAGAGGAGCCACCATGTCACCACCACGCTCCACTAGAGGAGCCACCACCATGTCACCACCACGCTCCACTAGAGGAGCCTCCACCATGTCACCACCACGCTCCACTAGAGGAGCCACCACCATGTCACCACCACGCTCCACTAGAGGAGCCACCATGTCACCACCACGCTCCACTAGAGGAGCCACCATGTCACCACCACGCTCCACTAGAGGAGCCACCATGTCACCACCACGCTCCACTAGATAATGTAATAATGCTAGATAATAACAATATGTTCTCTTAGAACCGTATTAATCAATACTCACCATTGAGAGTCTCCATGGTGGTTAGTTACGATCTCGCACTAAGAACGTAACTGAGCTAGTTACGATCTCACTAAGAGCGTAACTGAGCTAGTTACGATCTCACTAAGAGCGTAACTGAGTTAGTTACGCTCTTGTCCTCTCATCCCGCGCTGTGAGGTTCTTCCTGTTTTAATTAGTTACTGTTATAACTCCTCATTTTTTGTAATTGTTTATTTCCCGTATCATCAGTTTTGTACTTACTAGTGACTCCTAGCTCGCCCGACCCCTAGTTCCCTTTATGGTATGATAAACGCGTAACAAATACGTTATTGTTAGAAATGAATTATTAATTTAAGAACATACAGAAGGCGGGGCCAGGAGCCTAGCTCGACCCTGCAACTACATTTGGTGAGGGTACTGCTGCTATTGGCTGGCAGCAACCACATTTGGTGAGGGTACTGCTGCTATTGGCTGGCAGCAACCACATTTGGTGAGGGTACTGCTGCTATTGGCTGGCAGCAACCACATTTGGTGATGGTACTGCTGCTATTGGCTGGCAGCAACCACATTTGGTGAGAGTACTGCTGCTATTGGCTGGCAGCAACCACATTTGGTGAGGGTACTGCTGCTATTGGCTGGCAGCAACCACATTTGGTGAGCGTACTGCTGCTATTGGTTGGCAGCAACCACATTTGGTGAGGGTACTGCTGCTATTAGCTTACCAACCTGTCCTCTTAAAAATAACGTCACTTTTCGCTCGTATGTGCGCTATGGCTAAATTTGGACGTAATTTGAAATGAAATCGACTCACAAAAGTGACGTACTGTTCCGTTTTCTGTTTGAGTCGTCCGGCTTACTCGGCCAGCTTAGAAGAGGAAGCTTTCCATTAACGTTTTTCATACCTTTTTGAAACATTATGATAATTTCCTGCCCACCTAACCTATCAGAGGACCCTTAACTTACTGTTATTGAAAAAAAAATCCCAAATTTATTTTCATTTTTTTTTCATTTTCAAATTACGTCCATATTCGGCCATACGGGCAAACGGCCAAAAGCGACGTTCTTTTTAAGAGGACAGGTAACACTGCCACCATATTTGGTGAGGGTACTGCTGCTATTGGCTGGCAGCAACTGCAGTTGGCGAGTGTGCTGCTGCCATTGGCTGGCAGAAAACAGTACGACCACTGCGCACGCGCGTGGAGTTCTTGCATCGTTAATAATCCCGGACATTGCCAGGCCTCACTCACTCCTCGTCCTTGTCTCGTGCAGAGAACCTCACTCTCCAGGTCTGCGTCCCTCGCCACACACCTGTAAGATAACTGGTTCTCCAGGGCCTGCGTCTCTCGCCACACACCTGTAAGACAACTGTGATCACTGTTGTTATCATGGTGTTTGTCATCTCATATAACAGTTGGTAGTATACAAGTAACTAGACACCTGTTGGGAGACGCTGCCTCGCCCCTTCAATCATTGTAGCTCTTTCTTAACTTTGTTTTGTTTTAAATGTTTCATATAATGTAATAATCTTTGTACAGAGTTCATGATCAACAGAGTAGGTGGTGATCTTCAGTGTAGGTGGTGATCTTCAGTGTAGGTGGTGATCTTCAGTGTAGGTGGTGATCTTCAGTGTAGGTGGTGATCTTCAGTGTAGGTGGTGATCTTCAGTGTAGGTGGTGATCTTCAGTGAAGGTAGTGATCTTCAGTGTAGATGGTGATCTACAGTGAAGGTAGTGATCTTCAGTGAAGGTGGTGATCTTCAGTGTAGGTGGTGATCTTCAGTGTAGGCGGTGATCTTCAGTGAAGGTGGTGATCTTCAGTGTAGGTAGTGATCTTCAGTGTAGTTGTGGGTCTTCTGTGTATGTGTAGAGCTTCAGTGTGGGTAGTGATCTTCAGTGTAGGTGTGGATCTTCAGTGTAGGTGTGGATCTTCAGTGTAGGTGTGGATCTTGTGTGTAGGTGTGGATCTTGTGTGTAGGTGGAGATCTTCAGTATAGGTGTGGATCTTCAGTGTAGGTGTGGATCTTCAGTGTAGGTGTGGATCTTCAGTGTAGGTGTTGATCTTCAGTGAAGGTGGTGATCTTCAGTGTAGGTGTAGATCTTCAGTGTAGGTGTGGATCTTCAGTGTAGGTAGTGATCTTCAGTGTAGGTGTAGATCTTCAGTGTAGGTGTGGATCTTCAGTGAAGGTGGTGATCTTCAGTGTAGGTGGTGATCTTCAGTGTAAGTAGTGATCTTCAGTGTAGGTGTGGATCTTCAGTGAAGGTGGTGATCTTCAGTGTAGATGTAGATCTTTACTGTAGGTGTAGTTCTTCAGTGTAGGGGTGAATCTTCAGTGTAGTTGTTGATCTTCAGTGTAGGTGGTGATCTTCAGTGTAGGTGGTGATCTTCAGTGTAGGTGTAGATCTTCAGTGTAGGTGTAGATCTTAATTGTAGGTGTGGATCTTCAGTGTAGGTGTGGATCTTCAGTGTAGGTGTAGATCTTAATTGTAGGTGTGGATCTTCAGTGTAGGTGTGGATCTTAATTGTAGGTGTTGATCTTCAGTGTAGGTGTTGATCTTCAGTGTAGGTGGTGATCTTCAGTGTAGGTGTGGATATTCAGTGTAGGTGTGGATCTTCAGTGTAGGTGTAGATCTTCAGTGTAGGTGTGGATCTTCAGTGTAGGTGTGGATCTTCAGTGTAGGTGTGGATCTTAATTGTAGGTGTGCATCTTCAGTGTAGGTGTGGATCAACAGTTTAGGTGTGGATCTTCAGTTTAGGTGTGGCTCTTCAGTGTAGAGGGTGATCTTCAGTTTAGGTGTGGCACTTCAGTGTAGAGGGTGATCTTCAGTGTAGGTGTAGATCTTCAGTGTAGGTGTGGATCTTCAGTGTAGGTGTGGATCTTCAGTGTAGGTGTTGATCTTCAGTGTGGGTGTGGATCTTCAGTGTAGGTGGTGATCTTCAGTGTGGGTGTGGATCTTTAGTGTAGATGGTGATCTTCAGTGAAGGTAGTGATGTTAAGTGTAGGTGTGGATCTTCAGTGTAGGTGTTGATCTTCTGTGTAGGTGTGGATCTTCAGTGTAGGTGGTGATCTTCAGTGTGGGTGTGGATCTTCAGTGTAGGTGTTGATCTTCAGTGTGGGTGTGGATCTTCAGTGTAGGTGGTGATCTTCAGTGTGGGTGTGGATCTTCAGTGTAGGTGTGGATCTCTAGTGTAGGTGTGGATCGTCTATGTAGGTGAGAATCTTCAGTGTAGGTGTGGTTCTTCAGTGTAGGTGTGGATCTTCAGTGTAGGTGTGGATCTTCAGTGTAGGTGTGGATCTTCAGTGTAGGTGTGGATCTTCAGTGTAGGTGTGGATCTTCAGGGAACGTGGTGATCGGTGGATCAGGTGGTGACTGTCTAGTCTGGGGATCTTCGGCATAGGTGAAGATCGTCAGAAAAGATGTGGATCTCTCCCTGTAGTGTCCAGCGTCAGTGTGTGTGGTAATGGTCAGCGAGGGAAGAGGTCGTCAGTATACTTTGTGATCATCAGGGCTAAGACTGTAAATTATCAAGTTCAAGTTCAATTATGTTTATTGAGAGAAGAAAAAATACATCTCAAAGGGATAGAGTAGCTTAGGCTATTTCTACCCCGTATCGTAAGTTATATTTTGAATCTAAATCACAATCCCTTGTTACGTCACCCATCGCCAGGGTCCCATCGCGTTGCAGCCCATCCCCCGTGTTTGTCAGTCTGGCCTTCCCAAGACCGGCCCAAGCCCCGTGTTTGTCAGTCTGGCCTTCCCAAGACCGGCCCATCCCCCGTGTTTGTCAGTCTGGCCTTCCCAAGACCGGCCCATCCCCCGTGTTTGTCAGTCTGGTCTTCCCAAGACCGGCCCATCCCCCGTGTTTGTCAGTCTGGCCTTCCCAAGACCGGCCCATCCCCCGTGATTATCAGTCTGGTCTTCCCAAGACCGGCCCATCCCCCGTGTTTGTCAGTCTGGCCTTCCCAAGACCGGCCCATCCCCCGTGTTTGTCAGTCTGGTCTTCCCAAGACCGGCCAAGCCCCCGTGTTTGTCAGTCTGGTCTTCCCAAGACCGGCCCAAGCCCCCGTGTTTGTCAGTCTGGTCTTCCCAAGACCGGCCCAAGCCCCCGTGTTTGTCAGTCTGGTCTTCCCAAGACCGGCCCATCCCCCGTGTTTGTCAGTCTGGTCTTCCCAAGACCGGCCCATCCCCCGTGTTTGTCAGTCTGGCCTTCCCAAGACCGGCCCATCCCCCGTGTTTGTCAGTCTGGCCTTCCCAAGATATTTCTTAGTCCATTCCCTGCAAACACAAAATCAGATTTTCGGATGTCTGGTTCCTTAACAGAATTCTTTTTTACACAACTATTGAATTCTATGCTAAATCTAATTTACTTGTGATCACTGTTCCCTAACTTACTCCCTATTTCGATGTCATTAATATGTATCTCCTGTTACTTAACAGTCAATCCTAAATATCATTTTTCTGTGTTAGTGCCGTAATATGTTGCTTAAAGAAGCAATTTTCAATTAATTCTGAAAAAAATGTGTCGGTATTCTGATTTTGTTATACATGTTTATTTCACTAAAATTAGTCACCCATGACATAAACACTGACCTAGATGCTCTAGATATTTCATCCCATACGTCCCTTCTGTCAGAGTTCGGTGGTCTGAATTTAAGTCTGATTATTAAATTTATATTATTTTAATTGAATTCAAACCAAATAGTTTCTTTGTGTAAGAGTTTCGATTCTCTATTGCACACTACAGTTTACATTTTCCCTGATATATATGGCTACTCCCCCTCCTCCTCCTCCTCCTCTGCTCTGTCTCTCCTTGTGATATTTTTTTAATTTCTTTATTTTGTATTCAACTGTTATTTACCTGTTTTTACATTCATCCGCCTTCCGGTTACTGTAATAATATCTAATAACGTTGAAGGAACGTTATCAATGTTTATTTATCGTAGATTCAACGTTGAAAAAATCGTTTCTCTTTAGTATTGTGGGAAGGAGTTATCATTACTAAAACATTACGCTAAGAGTGGCTTGCTCACAGGATGGCATAACATTAATGACTTACCTGTACTGGAACCATAATAACTCTCCTTAAACTCAAGACGCTTTCTATAACATATTCCACCTTCCACCCGTTTTTCTTTATTAAGAAAAGTTCACAAATAAAAATTCCACAAAATAATTTCATCCCTATAATTCACGACGATAAAAACAAACTACACACGACACTGTAAACACTGTGACCACCACGTAACAAAATCCCATAAAGACAACCACACTGAACAAGGATACAAACACATAATAAAAGATAAAAAAGGAAACATATATAATGCAATATATAATCACAAACAAATGCAACTCACCTCAGAATGCATAAAACACGATACGATTCAAAACTCAGGTACCACAGGCTTAACACAAAAGCAAAACCACAAAACACAAGTATAATAGTTGACCTACACAACACCTAGCCCAATACTCACCGCAGCAAATACATCAAGCGAATAATACAGCAAGTGAATAATACATAAAGTAAATACAACAGGCAGTACAATACACAAAAAATGAGCACAACATAAATAAATACATAAAGAACATTGAGAAACATGGCATGATACCTCAGAACAAAAGGGGACACATTAATAAGTACAATACAAGACAAATTATATTCATATTACGTATTCTATAATACAGTGCTCCTGGCAGTATGGGTTCGAGTCACTTCTGGGGTGTGGAGTTTTCAGTTGTATCTAGTCCTGGGGACCATTCAGGCTTGTTCGCATATATATACTGTATATATATATATATATATATATATATATATATATATATATATATTAGGGGTACCACCTCTGGTGCAATTGCAGGGACCCACATCCTCGAAGAAGAAAACAAAGAGCATTCAGAGAAGATCTTGTGGATTCTCACTGAATACTTTATTCTTTTCCTCTCCTACCACCCCCATTATTTTTTTGTATGTTTTGTTTTATTTTATTGCAATGCTACAGTTTACAGAGAACACACACACACACACAATATATAACAATTAAACAATCAGCGTTCGAAGACCTCGTCCAGCTCCTCGGAGGTTGGGTGCGTACCCAGGATACAGCACGCATTTCCCCTCTGCACTGCGACACTGAGGCGCTGGAATAGGAAACTGGCTGCTCGTGGGTCTCTAGTTTTCCCAATGAGTTCCTCACCAACCTCCTTTAAAAACTTGAGTGCACATTTACCCCAGGCGCCCAGAGTCTCTGAGCCTATCGGCACGAACCTGTAACAACGTTCTAGGTTTCTGTACTTGTGGATTTTCTGGGTCTCCCTGAAGGTGGCTGCCCCACCTCCCTCCGCTGAGCTGTAACGTAAATAGGTATCAGCCAATGTAGATGCACAGGTGTAATCCCATACGACCTGTTTACCTTCCCTCCATGGCTGCAGGGTGACTCCATCTGGGCGTTTTTGGCTGTTGTCAGTCTGCACAGCGGGGGTTCCCTTTGTGCTGGACAC
>WNGS01013598.1:22766-41286 GCA_020271785.1 Procambarus virginalis
TATTGTCATCTACAATTATTTCATAAAGTTCTGTGTAACTTAACATGTTTTTACTTTTTTGTTTAAAATGCACTTATGACGCACATTTGAGTGAAATACAGCCGTGATGATACAGCCGTGCATGTAACACTAGGATACAGCCGGGCATGTTCAGCAACACTAGGATACAGCCTTGCATGTTCAGCAAGACTAGGATACAGCCTTGCATGTTCAGCAACATTAGGATACAGCCGTGCATGTTCAGCACATTAGGATACAGCCGGGCATGTTCAGCAACACTAGGATACAGCCGTGCATGTTCAGCAACACTAGGATACAGCCGTGCATGTTCAGCAACACTAGGATACAGCCGTGCATGTTCAGCAATACCAGGATACAGCCGTGCATGTTCAGCAACACTAGGATACAGCCGTGCATGTTCAGCAACACTAGGATACAGCCGTGCATGTTAAGGAACACTAGGATACATCCGTGCATAATCAGCAACACTAGGATACAGCCGTGCATGTTCAGCTACAGTAGGATACAGCCGTACATGTTCAGCAACACTAGGATACAGCCGTGCATGTTCAGCAACACTAGGATACAGCCGTGCATGTTCAGCAACACTACCATACACTGAAGCCTCATCTATCCATGGAATTCAGGGAACTTTATCCTAAATCTTTTTCTGAAGCAGGTAAACACTACCAATATTGCTAGTGTGACTGTTATGCGGAGTTATAGACTAGAGAGCAGCACACAACAAGTCGTTTTTACAGTCTATAATTCAAGTGATCTTGTCATACAAAATATTTGTGCTCGTATATAACTGCACACGTTGTTTCAGTCCCACTGGAGCTCATTGATCGACACACTTCACCGTTTTATGGGAGAAAATCTCTTAAAATATACAAGGAAAGCCAGTACATTTTTCACTTGCAGTGCTGTTAATATAAAAATATATGTTTGTTTTCACCATTATCTTGGCAGTCTCACTTATGCCTTTCAATCTTATGTGTTTTGAATGTGAAGCCTAAACATTATTGTCCGTTCATTCACAAAACGTGCTACATATACCACTTGCGTCATAGCATAATGGTGGGATTGATCTAAATTGTGCTGTAGGCTTGTTTAACTTATTGATGTCCTCGGGTGATTTATTAACACGAACGACATAACTAGACTTTACTGTGCATATTGTGTAGCAAACATGGCAAACAGCTCAGCTCATGCATTCACATGGTGTTGTGTTTCGTTTCCTTGACCACAGGGATGGTATGGATAGGAGGGGGAGGGGGGATAAGGAGAGGAGGGGGTGAGGGATGGTAAGGGAGGAGAGGGGGAGAGGGATGGTGTTACGAACCAACTCCATCATCTGAGCACGGAGCAGCGACGTCAATGCCATCTGTGAGTCCACTCCCGAAACCCCCACCAAATGGACAACACCATCTAGCAGTGGCAGGATTATACCAGCAAGAGGCGCTAGATTCCTGTCCTGGTCAGCTCGAGAGGTAGCTGGTGCTGACCTCTGGTGAGGTGGCGCCTAGAAAATCAGCGCCATCTATTGTAGGAGGAGTTGTATGTCTATGTCAGAGTCCGTAAGTGGTATTTCCTAGTGTCCCATGTACTGACCAGTGTACTGATGACGTGTCTGTATCCACAGAGGCGGCGAAGGGCTGCTGTGGTACGAGGACAGTCAGTCTACCCAGGGCAGCCATTATCTCTCTACTCCATTTTGCTTTATGGAAGCAGTGAGCCGCCGCCGAAGAGGAACTACGGTCTGCCTGTGATGTGGCAGTGACAGAATTCGGCATATCCCGGGACTGGCTAGAGGAAGAGACGACTGACAGTAAGGTGCTACGGAGGAGTGTAACTAGCTAGTTGCAAGAAGCTCCTGCCAGGGGTTCGCTACCCTTGTATTTGTTCGTGAAGAGGCCCAGCAGCGCGAGGCTGATGTTCTGTGCCAGCACCAGGCTGGAGAGTGATTGTGGGCGTTCACGAGGAGCACCTAGTGAGACTGTGTATAGGCTGGCCCGTGGCTAGGGTAGACTCGTTGGTGTTTCCCAGTACTGGTTGAGGACGGTACTGTGTGTTGAGGAAACACGGAAGCTGACTAGACTACATCGCATGAGCATCGAGGAGCGCTTAGTGTCCTATGAGAGAGACACTTGTGTATATATTAGTGTAGTAATACTTCCTTTATGAATTTATATGAGGTGATGTGAAAGTGATTATATGTGAATACATTGATAATTGATGAAGTGTCGTATTCACTGCACCTCCCCCATTGTGTTTTACTTGCATTACCAAGCTCACTCCTTGAAAGCCACTACTAACTTGGGGTTGGATACCAGAACTTTAGTTCTTCTAGCAAAGAACCCGGTTGCGACCCATTGTGGCCGTAACAGATGGTAAGGAGAAGAGGGGGGTGAGGGATGGTAAGGAGAGGAAGAGGGTTATGGATGGTAAGGATAGGAGGGGGTGAAGGATGGGGGTTTAGAAAGTCAGAAAAATAGAGGATAAGGATGGGGGTGAGAGAGGTACGAAACGTCGGTGGCCTGTCCACTGCTGGTTGATAGCGTTTGTAAAACCACACATCATGTTATTGATGTATGGTGTTAATTTTCTATTACCTTGGTCAGGTTGGCATGTGTATGGTGTAAAATTGGTGATGTAGCCTTTGTTTTGGATTGCTTTCATTCCATGACCTTCGCCTTATGAGGTTGTTCCAAGCAACCTCAAGCTTCCTAGTGCCCTTATGACTTCCCAATAATTTTGACAGTCGCTGGGTGAGCGGTTACAGCACTGGACTGCCCTGGTTACAGCACTGGACATGGAGACACTGGCTGGCTGAATTCCAATCCTTCAGGGGTCATGAGTTTTCGGTTGTATATTGGCATGGGGACCAATCAAGCTTCACACTGTTACGGAGTCAGTCCTGTTTTACCTTATTCCCGAATATAAGAGTCACGATACCTTGGTTTGAACATATCTAGAAGAATTGTGAGTTAATTTTTAGACTTAAGAAGAAGCCTGATATGGCCTTTGAGAGAAATTACTATTTATATTCATTTGAGATAGGGCTGCAAGCGAGGACCGCGCCCCCCCACCCCACCCCTTGAAAATATGGCGGAGGAGACCCTTCAGAGCTTTGCCTCCCAGTGGGCGGGGCTTCAAGTGCATTATGGGACAAGTGCCAGCCTTCACCTGATTTGTTAGTGGTGGGGGCTTGGCGCAGCTGACCAGTGGCGTGGCGCCCTGGGCGTGACGTGTAATGACGTCACGTTCAAGGCGGGAAGGCGGAGGTACTGGCCATCCTAACAGCAAGGCGAGCGGATGATGCTCACCTATCTGGGAGAGGAAGAAGCCTCCAGAAGGTGCAATTCGGCAAGGTTGACAGGTGCTGACGACGAAGAAGACCTGTTGCACCCTGCGGGAGTGTCTTGGGCACAAGCTTTACTGGTGGAGGACGACACCAGGGGCCGGAAGCTGACAGTGACCTGAGGATGTCGTGAGGGGGCAGATAGAGGAGCGTGAGGCTCGCCTGAAAGCCGTGCATGCCTGAAGTTGTGGGATACCGAAGTCCTGGACCTAGATTCTCGAAGCTCCATGTATTTCTTCGTAAGTATTTGTGCTACGAAGGTTCCTAAGTACCGGGTAAGTACGCGCCAAAGTGAGATTCATAAAAGTGTACTTATGAAGATTTTTAAGTAATTCACTTAGGTCTCGCTAGATGTCACTAGGGCTTTTAGTTTGGCCAATGAGAGAGAGAAGGTTATCCTTCCTGGCTATCTAAGGTGATCTTTACTCTACTTCAAATTGTTTATATTTTTTGTGTGCTTACATTTATTGTTGCGTTTTGCTATGATTACTTTCTATTTACAGCAGATTTAGTATTTAACTGTACCTGTAATTGCTTGTATTATTGTATCGTGACATTATTGAATCTATATGCTTACTGATATTGATCCTGATCAAAATCTTCTGTCTCATATCCGCACAAATCAGCACATTGATCATCATTATTGCAGGTATTACACAGCAAATCTTGCAAAAAAACAAACTCCTAAATAGCACCTGCTTATCAGTTTACAACCAAAATGTTAGATCACTTGGTAAACATTTTGATGATATAAATGCACTACTCACAGCACTAGGTACTAAATTATCATTCATCATTTTAATAGAAACTTGGCTCAGTAATGACTATACCCAACTCTACAACTTAGCTGGTTATAAAGCCATTCACAACTGCAGGCCTAATTAAAAAGGAGGTGGCACAGCAATATATTACAAAGATACTTTCATCTGCAATAGTGTCATTAGTGATAGAGACGACTATTGTGAATATACCTTTGCCAAGTTCTCCAGTAAATCCCTTAAATCCCCCCTGACTATCGGTGCCATCTATAGATTTCCTAATACCAACATAGCTTCATTCTCAGACAACGTAAGGAATCTTATCATAAATAACAATCTCAACAAAAATCACATCATTCTAGGAGGTGACCTCAAAATTGACCTGGGTCTACAAAATAACCCTCAAGTTGACTATTTCCGTAACAGCATGAACTCCTGTCTGCTAATCCCCACAATCACCAAGCCCACCCGAGTCACTCAAACATCTGCCACTACCTTGGATCACTTATGGACTAATATATCAGCTACCTTACCTTGAGGTTACCTTGAGGTGCTTCCGGGGCTTAGCGTCCCCGCGGCCCGGTCATCGACCAGGCATCCTGGTTACTGGACTGATCAACCAGGCTGTTGGACGCGGCTGCTCGCAGCCTGACGTATGAGTCACAGCCTGGTTGATCAGGTATCCTTTGGAGGTAATTATCCAGTTCTCTCTTGAACACTGTGAGGGGTTTGCCAGTTATGTCCCTTATGTGTAGTGGAAGCGTGTTGAACAGTCTCGGGCCTCTGATGTTGATCCCCTAACTCCTGATCCCCTAACCCCTAGCTCCCCTAACATCTGGTATAATCTATGACAGAACAACTGACCACTATCCTACCTTCCTCATAGCAAACATGGACACAACACCACCAGAAACCAAGAAACTCTCCTTCAGGCTACACAGTGAATCAGCTTTAGGCAATCTCTCAAATGTACTTCGCAATATTAACTGGGAATCTGAATTCAATAATACACAGGATATAAACTCATTAACTGACCTCTTTCTCTCCAAAACTCTAAGCCTCTACAACACTCACTGTCCCCTCCTTACCAAAAAAGTAACTGACAAAAGAATAAAGAATCCGTGGCTCACAAGTGGCTTGCTCAAATCAATCAACAAAAAACATGAATATGAAAAGAAATTTAGGAGTGGCCTAGTTACAAAGGAAGGAGTTAAAAGGTACTCATCAGTGCTTACCAGTATCATAAGAAAAGCAAAACTTTCATATTATGAAAATAGATTCAAAGAAGCAAAAGGCAACATGAAAAGCACATGGAATACCATCTCTAATATCCTAGGAACTAAACAACACTCCCACAACCAGATAACACTCTCTAAGGATGGCTTTACACCGTCAACTGATTTAGAAATGGCAAATGAATTTAATAGCTTCTTTTCATCGGTTAGTGCTAACCTTGCCAGTAAACTCCCACAGACTTAGACACATATCAACACATATCTCTCAGGCAGCTATCCAAACTCTCTTCTCCATTTACTAGTCAGCCCGACAGATGTTGTGTCCATCATACACTCAATAAAAGCCAAAGTTGGGAACATCAGTGAAATCCCATCCACTGTATACAAGAGTACCTCCCATGCCCTTGCGCCACCCATAGCTCTGCTGTTCAACAAATCCCTAGAGTGTCATACCTTCCCTGATATCCTTAAAAAACAAGAGTAATGCCAGTTCATAAAGGAGGTAATCCGGCAGACATAAACAATTATAGACCAATATCAAACCTACCCATACTATCAAAAATATTTGAAAAAATTATCTACAAACAGCTCTACTCCAACCTCGTAAAATTCGACATTCTTAGCCCCTGTCAGTTTGGCTTCCGCTCCCAAAAGAGTACCAACGATGCAATTATTTGTCTCCTTGATATAATTTACTCAGCCCTTGACAAAAATGAGTTTCTGTTTGGACTCTTCATTGACCTGAGAAAGGCCTTTGATACTGTTAATCACAACTACCTCTTACATTAACTCCATCATTATAGAATCCGATGCCATGCCCTGGACTATATCCAATCCTATCTTAGTTTTAGACACCAATGTGTAGCCATCAATGATATAACCTCTCCCACTACCAAAAACCTTTTTAATGTAATTTTTCATTTTAAAATTCACAACTTGGTGTTTGTGTATTTTATGTAAAGAATTTACACCAAGACCTTAGCATTCTCCTGAGTGTTTTGTCAAGGTCTGAGTGTGTGATTAAGAAGACACTTACATCTCAACGTCTAATCACTCAACATCTAATTCAATAGACGTTGACACACAGACAGAGAAGGAGACAGACAATAGGTGGATGGATAGATTGCAGTATAGACAGATATAAGGGCAGATGGATAATAGAAAGATGAGAAGGTGGATGGAGGAAAGCATATATGCATTGAAAGATGAGTAGGAAGAAGGAGAGACAGTAGGATGGATGTATTTATAGATGTACATATGGATAGGTAGACAGATAGGTGGATGGATAGATAGATGGATAGATTGGCAAATACACGGACAGATAGATTTATAGAGTGATGGATGAACAAAATAGGGTATTTTGACCCTTCCCAAAATGCTTCAGACACATATGCGTCCACTACCCCGCATGACGTACACTATGACCAGGGACTCCATCCCTCTACAGCTGTATATGAGGAGGACACCAGCTCAGGTGATGAAGCAGTCTCGGATGGTAGGTATACTGTACACAAAGGCCAGAATACCTTATGCAAAGAGAAAAGGTTAAGGAAAGATAAAAATTCTGTCAAGACGACCAATGTCAACCCCCACAAAAGGGGGGGGGCCACGACCTACTGTAGCGCCCTGTAATAAATATGTCAAGCTGGCATTTCCATCTGAAGTTACCAATGACAGGAGGTACTCTTGGATGAAACGTGACCTCCCTCGTGGTTTTGTTGACCCCATTGACCTTATAATCCCTCAATACGTCTCCCCCTTCATCTATGTCGCCAGGTCCGCAGAAAGTGCCATCTCGGCCCTACTCTAAGGTCAAGTGGGTGGCATCACATTCAGTAAAGCAGACTCTCCTGCGAGGTTCAGGAGATACAAAGAGTACCTTGTCACATCCTACCCTCATGACCTTGACATCGCCCATGCGAAAGAACTACCAGGTGTGTACAGTGCAAGACGCATCAAGTCTGGGGGCAAGCCACTAAACAGGATTGTCATCGTCTGGGGAAGTGAGACGCCGCCTCCCAGACATCACAAGTTCCTAGGCCCCTACAGGCCAGCCTGTCCCATAACACCCTGGGTGTCCTCAGCTGTCATGTGTTTTAACTGTCAACACTTTGGTCACATAGCCAAGCACTGTGAAACTTCAGTCACCTGTGCCTTCTGTGCAGACAATCATCTCACTAAAGAATGCCCCAATAAAGACCACGCCCTTGAGACCGATGAGATCACATCCTCAGCCACCAAGCACAAGTGTTCCAGGTGCTTGCGGGAGGGTGTGACCGCCTGCCACAAGGACTGTGACAAGCAGCCTCCCCCGCACAGCACAGTGGGGCAACCCCCCACCACCCCAGTCAACCCCCCCCCACCCAGGATAACCCCACCACTACACCAGCCGCCCCCCCCACCCGGATGACCCCACCACCGTTCCTGACACCACCAGCCTGGCAACCTTCCCTCGCCTACCTGGGAAGCCTGATGCCAGCCTACAGAGGGAGGTGTCAGAACTTAAAGCTCGCATGAGTAAAATAGAAATTACCGTCAATAAACTTCAAGAAACACTCACGGAGATTGAAAATGGTCTCAACAGCATTTATGCTAAGATCAACATGGACGACCTGAGACAGTGTTCAAACGATCCTCTCGCCAGCCCGAGAAGTGAAGTGAACGTCCAAGTCTCTAGTGAAATGCCTTTCAGTGATGTAAGTGCTGAAACGTCTCAAGCAAGTATTGACCCCTCCTCCAGTGCTGTAAGTACCGCTGTGGCAAGTGAAACATATGAAAACCCCTGTGTCTTATCTGTAATTAGCAAATGCGCTCAAAAACTCTTTCCAAACAATACCACTTGTGTCCCTATGAATTCTGATGAACATGAAATGATTGTAAATGACAGGAAAGGTACAGGCAACCAGCTGACCTTGAAACAGATGAAAGACCTCTGTGCCATTGATGACTGTGAACAATTGTCTGCAACTTGTGAACACTTCTCTTCGTCAGGTCATGAACACCAACTCTTAAATTTCTCACGTGGAATGTGAGAAGCGTACGGAGGAGGCTGTTTGCTCTAATGATGTACGCTGGTGCCAACAACATGATGTACTGTGCCTGCAGGAACCATACACTGCAAACATAAAAAATAAAACGCCACCCAAACTCCCAATTATGTAGCTTTCTCAAATGTTGGTTCACATGATGTCGGTATCTTGACGTATGTTAAAATTAACCTAGTGTGTAAATATGTTAAAAACCACAAAAGTGACGACTCATATTATCAGCAGTTTCATATTGCTACTGCGACCGGCTTTATTAACTAGTTAATGTATATGTAAGGTGTGATCAAATGGTGGAAGCTTCTCTTCCAAAATTACCAGCAGCTCTCAAAACCATTGTAATGGGTGATTTTAATGCTAGACACACTAGCCTGGTGACACCAAAACAAACAGGAATGGCAGAGTCATTGTAAAATACTTAAGAGATAATAACATGTCCGTATTCAACTTTGACTCCTCTAACGTCACACACCTCATGGGTGTCAGGCTTGATTATGTCATGGTCACGGTCTCATGATAATGCTGTCGGAGGATCAATTGTTCATGAATTAGTCAGTGATCACTTTGCCATATTCATTCATACACTATCAATAATGTCAAGCCCTTAAGCTTTTAAAAAAATAATTAATATCCCTGAAAATTACACATGCACTTCAAATTCCGCTTTTCTGAATGGTATAACACTTACTGTTTTACTACCGTCAATGCATTATATGAGGACCTGGTCACTGAAGTAATCGCTTTTATGACAATGTTGAAAAATCCACAAGAACCAAAACAGTGAAGAAGGGACAGAAGTGGTTTACTGACTCACGCCTTAAGCCCCTTCATGACAGAGTTCTATTCCTAGCTGAGCAGTATAAAACACATAAAACAGCTGACACCCTCAACATATTTCTTAAAGCCAGCCGAGAGTTTAGAGCTAAAGGAACAGGTGTATAACCAACACTGGGAACAGTTTTTGCAAGGCATCAATCATGCAACCTCCTCATCCCAAATGTGGAATAAAATTATAAAGATTTCTCATGCTAGCAGTCGTCAATGTGATCACCATTCACCTGTAGACTATGCCGACATGCTGCTTCAACAACATGCAAGCACTGCCAGTATAAGCAGCCTGCCCCTAGATGTACAACACCATCTGACAAGTATCAAAATAAATCGTAACTTCAATATTGAAATTGCCTGTAGTGAAATAGGGCCTGATGATAACTATGGCATAACCCCTCTGAAATTAAAAATGCACTCAAGAAAGGTAAGGCTACCTCTCCTGGAGAGGATGACATCACATACAACACCATGAGAGTACTTGCTGAGCTGCCAAATAGCCCTTTGTTAGAATTGTTCAATCAAAGTCTAAGGCAGGGTGTCTTACCTGACCGCTGGACAGGGACTCGTAATACCCATACCCAAGCCTAATTCACAAAAAAATCAGACCCATTTCTTTGACGTCGTGCATGTGTAAAGTTATTGAGCGAATTATTCTCGACAGACTATGTTTCAATCAAGCCCCACCTTACCCCTAACCTATATGGTTTCCTTCCTTGAAGAAGCGCACAAACTTGTTTTCCTGAATATTTTATCAGAGAGGGACCAAACTCTCAGGTGGCATTTATTGACCTCCAAACTGCTTTTGATACAGCAAACAGAGAAATAATCCTAGAACAACTAGCCTCTTTTGGAGTTAAGGGAAGGCTGCTGACATAGCTCAGGGATTACCTGAATAACAGAACCGCCTCATTCCTTTTCATGGGGGTCAAAAGTAAACTTTGTGCACCCTTTGAGTTGGTGTTACGAACCCAAGTCCATCGTCGGAACACGGAGCAGTGACGTCAACGCCATCTGTGAGTCCGTTCCCGAAACCCCCACGAAATGGACGACGTCATCTAGTGGTGGCAGGAATATGCCAGCTCGACATGCTATATTTTTGTCCTGGTAGCTCATGAGGTAGCTAGTGCTGACCTCTGGTGAGGTGGTGCTCAGAACATCAGCGCCATCTATTGAGCTAGAAGCTGTACGTTTGTGTATAAGCCAGTAAGTGAGGTTTCCTAGTGGTTCCCAATGTGTGTCCCAGTACTGATGACGTGTCTGCTTTCACAGAGTCAACATAGGGCTGCTGTGATGCAGGAAGAGTCAGTCTACCCAAGGCAGCCAAGGTCTCTTCACCAGTCTGCTTTGCAGAAGCAGTGAGCCGCCGCCGGACGAGAACTGTAGAGTGTTCAACTGTCTGCCTGAGGAGTGGCAGTGATGGGATTCGCCATACCCGGGGCTGGCTGGTAGAAGAGACGGCCAACTGTGAGGCCGAACGAGGAGAGTAACCAGGGAGTTACACGAGGCTCCTGCCTAGGGCTCGCAACCCTAGTATTCGTCGTGAAGTGGCCTAACAGCGTGAGGCTGATTGGTACCTGCCAGCTACAGGCTGGACTGTGGTTGTGGGCCTTCACAACAAGGCACCCAGTGGAATTGTGATTTGGCTGGCCTTTGGCCAGGGTAGGCTCATCGTGGTTCCCTGGTACTTGCAGAGGGTAGTGCCACGGAACAGGAAACCAGACAAGACTGCATGGAGTGAGCTTCGCCAAGTGTTCAGCGTCTTCAGAGTGAGACGATGATGTACATTGTGTAGTGATATTTCCTGTTTATGACTTATATCCAGTTAAATTGACGAACTTGTGTATTTAATATACCTCCCCTTTTTATCTTACTTGCATTACAGAGCTCACCCCTTGAAAGCCTCTACTAACTTGGAGCCGGATACCCAAACTCTAATACCATCAGAAAAGAACCCGGTTGTATCCCATAAGGGCCGTAACAGTTGGGTACACCCCAGGGTGGAGTGCTAAGTCTTACACTGTTCAATGTTCTGATGCACAAATCAACAATTGATATTCCCACACTACCTGACGAAGCCGTCATTTGTTATGCCGATGACATGTGCATTGTTGCAAATTCCCAAAGTAGACTGCAAGCTCTACTTGATTCACTCGCTGCTAAAAGCATTGAATGTGGTCTTGTTATCTCTATAACTAAATCGAGAGTTTTCCATCCCAAAGAGAAAACTCATGTCTCTAACTTTCAAGGTCAACAACCAGAACATTGAAATGTGTAGGCAGCACAAATACCTTGGAGTTGGTATTAACTGACATTGTAAACGATTTTGTTTTCAATTCGGCTGTAGTGTCTTTTGTTGTGGTCCTGTGTTGGGGCAGATAGGGTGTCTGTTGGGTAGAGTGTGGGGAAGGTGCTCCACTTCCTGTGGCTGTTGCACTGCTTGAAAAGGGTTCCCCACTCCCCTCTGGGATTGTAGGGTTCGGGTTGTGGTTCTCTGATTCCTTTCTCTCTCCCTGCGCTCCTTCCTCGTGTTTGCTGCCCGCCTGCTCTCTTCCTTGTCATATCTCTCTGCAGGAATACTTTTTTGAACTTCAGTAAATTTGCTAAACCGCTCTTCCTTGCTAACAGTTCCTCTTTTGTGTTCTCGCTCATGAATACCACCTTTATCATTCGGTCTCTGTCCTTGCTGTACTTTCCAAGCCTGAAAACCTTTTCAACATTTTGGCCAGTTCCCTCCATCCTTATGGATCTTGGTAACTATATTTTTGTCCTTGTCTCTCCGCTCCCTTATGCTGGTCCGTTGCTGTGTGGTGTGTGTGTGTTGTGTGTGTGTGTGTGTGTACTCACCTAGTTGTACTCACCTAGTTGTGTTTGCAGGGGTTGAGCTCTGGCTCTTTGGTCCCGCCTCTCAACCGTCAATCAACAGGTGTACAGATTCCTGAGCCTACTGGGCTCTATCATATCTACACTTGAAGCTGTGTATGGAGTCAGCCTCCACCACATCACTTCCTAATGCATTCCATTTGTCAACAACTCTGACACTAAAAAAGTTCTTTCTAATATCTCTGTGGCTCATTTGGGCACTCAGTTTCCACCTGTGTCCCCTTGTGCATTTGCCCCTTGTGTTAAATAGCCTGTCTTATCTACCCTATCAATTCCCTTCAGAATCTTAAATGTGGTGATCATGTCCCCCCTAACTCTTCTGTCTTCCAGCGAAGTGAGGTTTAATTCCCGTAGTCTCTCCTCGTAGCTCATACCTCTCAGCTCGGGCACTAGTCTGGTGGCAAACCTTTGAACCTTTCCAGGTTCAAAGGTTTGCCAGCTTATTTTCCAGTTTAGTCTATCCTTGACTAGATATGGACTCCATGCTGGGGCTGCATACTCCAGGATTGGCCTGACATATGTGGTATACAAAGTTCTGAATGATTCTTTACACAAGTTTCTGAATGCCGTTCATATGTTGGCCAGCCTGGCATATGCCGCTGATGTTATCCTCTTGATATGTGCTGCAGGAGACAGGTCTGGCGTGATATCCCCCAAGTCTTTTTCTTTTCTGATTCTGAAGAATTTCCTCTCCCAGATGATACCTTGTATCTGGCCTCCTGCTCCTACACCTATCTTCATTACATTACATTTGGTTGGGTTAAACTCTAACAACCATTTGTTCGACCATTCCTTCAGCTTGTCTAGGTCTTCTTAAACCTCAAACTGTCTATTCTGTTTTAATCCTTCTCATAATTTTGGCATCGTCCGCAAACATTGAGAGAAATGAATCGATACCCTTCGGGAGATCATTTAATATATCAGAAACAAGATAGGACCGAGTACAGAGCCCTGTGGGACTCCACTGGTGACTTCACGCCAATCGGAGGTCTCACCCCTCACCGTAACTCTCTGCTTCCTATTGCTTAGGTATTCCCTTATCCACTGGAGCACCTTACCAGCTCACCTGCCTGTCTCTCCAGCTTATGTACCAGCCTCTTATGCGGTACTGTGTGAAAGGCTTTCCGACAATCCAAGAAAATGCAGCCCGCCCAGCCCTCTCTTTCTTGCTTAATCTTTGTCACCTGATCGTAGAATTCTATCAAGCCTGTAAGGCAAGATTTACCCTCCCTGAACCCATGTTGGCGATTTGTCACGAAGTCCTTCTCTCCAGATGTGTCACCAGGTTTTTCTCACGATCTTCTCCTCCCTTGCATGGTATACAAGTCAAGGACACTGGCCTGTAGTTCAGTGCCTCTTGCCTGTCGCCCTTTTTGTATATTGGGACCACATTCGCCATCTTCCATATTTCTGGTAGGTCTNAGAGGTACTGAGGTAACAGTACGATTCTGTTTTCAGTGAGCCCTTAACACATATAAGATTGGTAACCCAAACTAATTCTTCATGAATGTGATACAACATCAAATGAGATGTCACCCTATTTCGACTTGATTTTGGAGTAGCCAAAGACAGTATGCCCCTCTGCTCCAGGCCCTGATTCCTGGAAGTCCATATTCAAAAGAACTGAAAAAAACACTATCGCAGACCCTACAAAATTGTTGAAAAGGGAGCTTATATATTTGAGTTATTCTTGACATACTAAAAACAGAAGAAATAGCCACACTCCATAAAGGAGTGAATAAAGCATAGGCAAAAACTATAGGCAGATAGCACTAACATCACACATCATAATATTTTTTGAAAACGTTGTAAGAAGTAAGATCACAGAAGACAAGGAATTCAGCGACTACATATCACTAGATAATTCGCTTTTAGAACAGGGCGCTCTTGCCTATCACAGTTGCCGGACCAGTATGACATGGTCTTAGATGCCATGGAAGACAAACAAAACACTGACGTAATATTCACAGATTTCACAAAATCCTTTGACAAATGTGGCGATGGTGTTATTGTGCACCAAATGCGTTCAAAAGGAATAATCTATTTTTCCGGAATCTTCCGGAAAAATAGGCAGATGAATCTACAATTTCCTAAGTAACAGAACCCAGTGTGTATAGTCAATAAAGTAAAATTAGGACCATCAACCGTGAAAGGCTCAGTCCCTCAGGGTACTATGCGTGCTCCAGAACTCTTTCTCATTCTCATATTGGACATAGACAAGGACACAATCTATAGTACAGTATCGTCCTTTGCAGATGACACTAGGATTTTCATGAGAGTAGACAACAGAGAGGACACAGCAAGCCTCTAACCAGATGTAAATCAGGTCTTTCAATGGACCACAGAAAATAATTTGTTCTTTAATGAAGATAAGTTCCAGCTCCTGCACTATTGATACAAATTCAAATATAAACACAGAAACCACTTACAAAAAGCCGTCAAATCTTACAATAGAACGTAAAAGAAATATAAGGATTTTGGTGTAATAGTGGCAGAAGGCCTTACCTTCATAGAACACAATTGAGAAACTGTCACAATTGGAAGAAAAATGATTGATTGGATAACATTAACCTTTTAAACAAGAGATGCCGTACTAATGATGATACTTTTCTCTAGAGTGGAATACTGTTGCACAATAACAGCCCTTTTCAAAGCTGGGAAATTGCTGACCTGGAGAGTATTCAGAGATCCTTTACTGCAAGAATCCATTAAATAAACTATATAAATTATTGGAACCGACTAAAAAGCCCAAATCTGTGTTCTCTTGACCGCAGGCGGGAGAGATACAAAATAATTTTCTCATGGGAAATATTAGAGCGGCTGGTCCCAAATCTGCATTTAAATAACATCACATGAGACCAGAAGACATTGTAGGATGCGCAGAATGCCCCCATTGAAAAGCAGTGAACATAAAAACATTAGAATAAAGGTAACTGCAAAAGGCCTATTGGCCCATACGAGGCAGCTCCTATTTATATCCACCCAATCTCATTCAAATATATGTCTAACCTATTCTTGAAATAATCAAGGGATCCTACTTCTATTATGTTATGCGGTAACTGGTTCCACAAATCAACAACCCTGTTACCGAACCAGTATTTACCCAGGTATCTTATTAATGTAAACTTATCCAACTTATACCCATACCTAGAAGTGCAAATGGTACTCTGAGAGAGAACTCTATCAACATCAGAGACCCGAGACTGTTCAACATGCTTCCAGTACACATAAGAGGCATAACTGGCCGACCCTCACAGTGTTCAAGAGAGAACTATCATCATCAGAGACCCGAGACTGTTCAACACGCTTCCAGTACACATAAGAGGCATAACTGGCCGACCCCTCACAATGTTCAAGAGAGAACTATCAACATCAGAGACCCCGAGACTGTTCAACACGCTTCCACTACACATAAGGGGCATAACTGGCCGACCCCTCACAGTGTTCAAGAGAGAACTATCAACATCAGAGACCCGAGACTGTTCAACACGCTTCCACTACACATAAGGGACATAACTGGCCGACCCCTCACAGTGTTCAAGAGAGAACTATCAACATCAGAGACCCGAGACTGTTCAACACGCTTCCAGTACACATAAGAGGCATAACTGGCCGACCCCTCACAATGTTCAAGAGAGAATTTGATGAACACCTGCAAAGGATACCTGATCAACCAGGCTGTGACTCATACGTCAGGCTGCGAGCAGCCGCGTTCAACAGCCTTTTTGACCAGTCCAGCAACTAGGCGGCCTTGTCGACGACCGGGCCGCGGGAACGCTAAGCCCCGGTATCAACACAAGGTAATTGTAAGGTAAGGGAAGAGAGAGATTGGAAGAGGAGGGAGAGTGAAGGGAAGGTGGACAGAGAGAGTGGAGGGAAGGGGATAGTTTGGAGGGAAGGAAGAGGGAGGTGGGAATGAGACATGCGGGTAGAGAGTCAAGGGAATGAGACATGTGGGGATTGAGTGAAGGGAATGCGACATTTGTAGAGAGTGTAGATGGAATGAGAGAGACATACTGGAGTGTAATACGTGCAGGAATGTTAATCAAATGTTTCTCACTATCCACAATCCCGTTGGGGGGGGGGGAGTGTAGGAAGCCATAAAGTCTCCACTACTCCACATCTCACCATACATCACCTCTCTCACTTCAACATCAACCAAGAGTGGACATTCCGTATAAAAAAAATACAAATATACATATTCAAAACATCTGCATATTTTCTGATTGACAAGGTATAATAAAGTTTACACATGATAATGTCAACACTGTGACCCGTAAGTGTTGCCAGATACGCTTCCCAGACATGGCCGAGCTATCGCAGTAAATCATGCTGATATATGCTTTATGCCACAGACATATGTAGCCAATACTGGTATATCACAGTATACTGGTATATCACAGCATACTGGTATATCACAATAAACCAGCTTCCTCGTTTCGGTGTGGAATACTGGATAACGTTCATCTCAGGGTCAAAAACAACCTTTGGGTCCACGTTCGCAATGCTGGATATCTAATTCAAAAGAATATGGCTAATTCAAAAGGACCAGTCTTATTCAAAAGGATATGTGTAATTCAAAAGGATATGTCTTTTCAAAAGGACATGTCTAATTCCAAATATGAACAATAATAAACTGCAAAATAACATTTTATTTTTCGAAATGAAACAAAACTAATAGTAAGAGAGAAAATAATGTTTAGTTTTATGTGCTCCCACTTTATATATGTGAAACGTTTTCTCCTACTTTTTCAAGCTGCAAAGTCTTAGATCTAATCCTTAAATTAATCTTACATACACATTGTTGGGATTATTCTCATCGTAAGTGTAATATATTTAAACTGAGAAAATGAATGCTCAGAATGAGCAATTTGTGATCATTAACTTTAAAAATATAAGTAAAGCAAATGTATACTTTTGGAAAGCTACACTAAATATTGTCATCTACAATTATTTCATAAAGTTCTGTGTAACTTAACCATGTTTTTACTTTTTTGTTTGAAATGCACTTATGACGCACATTTGAGTGAAATACAGCCGTGATTGATACAGCCGTGCATGTTTGGCAACATGAGGATACAGCTGTGCATGTTTGGCAACATTAGGATACAGCGGTGAATGTTCAGCAACACTAGGATAGAGCCGTGCAGGTTCAGCAACATTAGGATACAGCTGTGCATGTTTGGCAACATTAGGATACAGCTGTGCATGTTTGGCAACATTAGGATACAGCCGTGCATGTTCAGCAACACTAGGATACAGCCGGGCATGTTCAGCAACACTAGGATACAGCCTTGCATGTTCAGCAACACTAGGATACAGCCTTGCATGTTCAGCAACATTAGGATACAGCCGTGCATGTTCAGCAACATTAGGATACAGCCGGGCATGTTCAGCAACACTAGGATACAGCCGTGCATGTTCAGCAACACTAGGATACAGCCGTGCATGTTCAGCAACACTAGGATACAGCCGTGCATGTTCAGCAATACCAGGATACAGCCGTGCATGTTCAGCAACACTAGGATACAGCCGTGCATGTTCAGCAACACTAGGATACAGCCGTGCATGTTAAGGAACACTAGGATACATCCGTGCATAATCAGCAACACTAGGATACAGCCGTGCATGTTCAGCTACAGTAGGATACAGCCGTACATGTTCAGCAACACTAGGATACAGCCGTGCATGTTCAGCAACACTAGGATACAGCCGTGCATGTTCAGCAACACTACCATACACTGAAGCCTCATCTATCCATGGAATTCAGGGAACTTTATCCTAAATCTTTTTCTGAAGCAGGTAAACACTACCAATATTGCTAGTGTGACTGTTATGCGGAGTTATAGACTAGAGAGCAGCACACAACAAGTCGTTTTTACAGTCTATAATTCAAGTGATCTTGTCATACAAAATATTTGTGCTCGTATATAACTGCACGTTTGTTTCAGTCCCACTGGAGCTCATTGATCGACACACTTCACCGTTTTATGGGAGAAAATCTCTTAAAATATACAAGGAAAGCCAGTACATTTTTCACTTGCAGTGCTGTTAATATAAAAAATATATGTTTGTTTTCACATTATCTTGGCAGTCTCACTTATGCCTTTCAATCTGTGTGTGTTTTGAATGTGAAGCCTAAACATTATTTGTCCGTTCATTCACAAAAACGTGCTACATATACCACTTGCGTCATAGCATAATGGGTGGGATTGATCTAAATTGTGCTGTAGGCTTGTTTAACTTATTGATGTCCTCGGGTGATTTATTAACACGAACGACATAACTAGACTTTACTGTGAATATTGTGTAGCAAAATGGCAAACAGCTCAGCTCATGCATTCACATGGTGCTGTGTTTCGTTTCCTTGACCACAGGGATGGTATGGATAGGAGGGGGAGGGGGGAA
>WNGS01013602.1:5000-12009 GCA_020271785.1 Procambarus virginalis
GTAACCCCGCGATTATCCGGGATTCGAACATCCGAAAAACGCCTTAATACGGCCAAAATCGCAATCGGATAAAGTTATCACAATATCCGGCCAAAATAGCCACAGGAACCGGATTAACGAGAGTTTGGACGGATATAGGTATATGAAAACATGAGGCGGGCCATACGGTATTAATCCCGTCTGCCCGTGACTCGAGGCGCATGGTGTAGGAGGGGGTGGGGTGGGTGGGTGGTGTCGGGATGGTGGGAGGAGAGCGTCGGGAGGGACCACCTGTGTACAGGAATTACCATTAATTTTAGAACAAAAACAAATGAAATAAGTACTAGTAATTATGTAATAACAAATAAATAAGTTTTCTAAAAGCAATGTGCACAGGCTGAAGTTTCCTTAAAAAATATTCTCCTGGCAGCCTACGTAAGGTGGTATAGCTGCCCCACGCCAAGTGGACCCGTCCAACACTGGTCAACCCATGTGCGTCCATCCCTCGTGTTATACACAGTGCTGCGCCATTAGTGAAATATTTTTTGAAATAACTTTTTATTTTCATAGTAACTTTGAACATTTTTGGCCAAGACTATGTCTGGTGTCGGGAGGGTGGGAGGAGAGCGTCGGGAGGGACCACCTGTGTACAGGAATTACCATTAATTTTAGAACAAAAACAAATGAAATAAGTACTAGTAATTATGTAATAACAAATAAATAAGTTTTCTAAAAGCAATGTGCACAGGCTGAAGTTTCCTTAAAAATATTCTCTTGGCAGCCTACGTAAGGTGGTATAGCTGCCCCACGCCAAGTGGACTTGTCCAACACTGGTCAACCCATGTGCGTCCATCCCTCGTGTTATACACAGTGCTGCGCCATTAGTGAAATATTTTTGAAATATCTTTTTTATTTTCATAGTAACTTTAAACATTTTTGGCCAAGACTATGTCTGGTATCAGCATTAATCATTCTGGAGGTGTTAAGAGGAAGAAGGTTGTCCTGGCAATTAAAGACAAGTTACGTGTTGTTCAACCAGTGAGGCGTCACAGGCAAGCCAAGCGCCTTCAACAAGTGAGGCGCCACAGGCAAGCCACGCACCTTCAACCAGTGAGGCTTCAGCAGCTGGCAGTCAAAACTAACTTTGCTTAATGAACTGTACAGTAATTTTAAGTGTTAATTTTAGTGTTGTGTTAGTATAGGTTACGTAAATTGTTAACAATTCTTAACTTCAAGATGTGTGGCATCAATCAAGAAGACGAACACCAACAAGGTAAGTTGAGGTTTCTAGTTGAATATCTAATAATTATATGTGGCAAGGCAATTCAAAGTATGTTGTTTGTAGTATAAAAATTGTTGGAAATGGTCACTTTTGGACTCGTAGGTGAAAAAGTACCATTATCCGAAAAACGTGATAATCCGGTTGGGGGTCCTTCCCATATAGTCCGGATGATCGAGTGGAGACAGTATCTACATTTGTGTTCACTATAGCGAACCACTAAGCTGGTATGCTGAGTGCAGTCAATAAAAGGTGGCCACACACAGTCAGAAAACATCGCCACCACCCTCCCTCCCACAGCATTACTCCTCCCTCCATGGCGCACAGCGCTAAATATCATCACAATCCTGCTATATCAGAACCCTGGTCAGTTTTATCACAGTCAGGGGTCTTCTGTAATAATATCATCGCTACATAATAGCATGAACAAGTATATTTTGGCATTTTTAGGTGATGCTGTGGTCACAAACTGACCAGCAGTGCTGTTAGCTCATGCTGTGTGTGTCAGGCTTGGTTGCTCACTCAATACTGAGGCCAATAACACCCCGGAGTTTGGCCCACGATTTTTTTTTTTAAACGGCGTCTGTTTTCAAGAGCCCTGATGAAGGTGTGGTGAACCCTGTGTATCCGCGGGCCGTTTAAATCTTGCGTAGTACTCCAACACATCATATGACGTGATGCGCAGTTGACTGGAACAACGTCCAACACGTCATATGACGTGATGCGCACTTTAAGGGTTAAAGTAATTATTATATATCACGCCGTGAGTCCCAGAAAAGTCAGTGGTAAGGCTCAACATATGAAAACCCATGTAAGGATGACCATAGAGTAGAAACAAGAGTACAGAATGTCTCTTCCTCAACAATTAAGAAAATGTGTGCAGCATGGGAAGAATTGCAAACCCTTGCTGAAACGACTCGCCCAAATCAAGCTGTAGTAGGCCGTTGCTTTAACCTATTCAATGACACTTTGATGCATCATTACAGACAAATGTTAAAACGAAGGAAAAACAAATGTCTCTTGACAAATTTGTAGTGAGACAAACGAGCAGTGAACCACAACCAGGTCCTAGTGGTATTCAGGCAAAACGTAGGAGAGAGAGTACCCCAGAGAAAACATCACTGCCTGATGTGATAATGGAAGGGGACTCCCCTTCCAAACAGGAACAACTCTCCTCCTCCCCCTTCATCACCATCTTCCATACGCCATCAAGAGCCCTCCATAAAGGTAAGATAAACTTAGATACTGTATTGTAGTTACAAAAAAACATTGTATTCAGTATAAAATGTATTTGTATGTTAATATTTTGGTGGGTGGGGAATAGATTAATTCAATTCCCTTTATTTCTTATGGGAAAAATCGTTTTGACTTACGATATTTTGACTTACGATCTGTCTCTGGGAACGGATTAGCATCGTAAGTCGAGGCCCCACTGTATAATGTAATAACTGCAAGAGGAGTATGTTGGGAGAAGCCATTTTGGTGAGGGAGGTGGCATCATCTGCATGACTTTTCATGCTGTGTAGAGGGTGGCCACTATGCTCTTTGGGAACCATACCAGCTTAGCTGTACAGTTAGGTAAACAAAACATGTAGATGCTTATATATATAATGTGTGTATATAGCGTAATAACACCACAAACAGTATAGTTGGAGGAGGAACGTTAGTACGTCTGGCCTTGAACCAGTTGGGGAGGGAGGGAGGGAGCATCAGTATGTGTCGACCTCTGTCAGTCTGAACTCACCATACCAGCTTAGTTGTATAGTTATGGTGACCAAAACATGCAGAAACTTATATAACCTGTGTATATAGTGTAATAACTGTAAAATTATTTGTTTATTGTTTTATGAACATAATAATTGAATCAATAATATGCTCACAATACTTTTGAGTATAGCGATGGTTCACACATTTTATTTATTTATTTATTTATTTATTTATTTATATATACAAGAGTTCTTACATTCTTGTACAGCCACTAGTACGTGTAGTGTTTCGGGCAAGTCCTTAATCCTATGTTCCGTGGAATACGACCCTGGCGAAGAATCGTTTTAACAACCAAGTACCCATTTTACTGTTGAGTTAAACAGAGGCTACAGTTAAGGATTTGCGCCCAGTAAATCCTCCCCGGCCAGGATATGAACCCAGGACAAAGCGCTCGTGGAACGCCAGGCGAGCGTCTTACTACTATGCCATTTTTACGCCACACCACGGAGATGCCACAGAGACTGTTATTTATTATATAAATATATCACACTACACACTATTGAATAATATTACTGCAAAAAAACAGAGAAAAGATAAATCAAAGACATTGAAATAATTAGATAATAATATCTTTGTGGCAACTCCCGCCTGACAGCTCGGGCGAAGCTGACCGCCTCTGACGAATACTCTGTCAATGCCTCAATTTTGCTAGACTTCCTCGACCTATTGCGGCCAAAATATGTCGCCAACAATTATTTTTTTCCCCCGTGATCAGGGAACACAAATAAACACTTTTATAAGACAAAAAGTTTTTTATTATTTTATTTCTTGTGCCTGGGCGTGTTGCAGGCTAAAATCGCAAGAGCAGCCCAGGGGTTAACCATAGAGTGAGAAAATCAATTCGAACACTGAGGATGGAGTGATAGCACTCAAAGTGAGGTCATTCGGAATAACTGGTAAAATAGGACGGTGGATACTCGATTTCTTGTCGAACAGAACACCAAGAGTAACAGTTAATCAAATAAAATTGAGTCGAAGTGCAGTTAGAAGCTCTGTACCTCAGGGTACAGTCCTTGCACTACTGCTTTTCCTTATTCTATTATCAGATATAGGGGTACCTCGGTTTACGAATTTAATCCATTCCTGGAGATGGTTCGCAAACCGAAGCGAATTTCCCCATAAGAAATAATGGGAAAGGAATTAATCCATTCCAGACGCCCCAAAAAAATTAACTTCAAAATAAATTTTATACCTAATTCACCCAAATCTTCACTACAAAAGTATGTACAAGTTATTATTTAGCTTTACCGATGACTCCTGTTGGGGTATGGAAGACGGTGAGGAGGGGTGTTACTGTTTGGAAGGGGAGTCCCCTTCCATTATAACATCAGGCAGTGAGGACTTCTCTGGGGTGCACTCTCTGGCACATTTTGCCTGCATACTACTAGGACCTGCTACTGGCTCACTGCTTGATTTTGTCACTAGAAATCATTCCATTGAAGACTGTTTTTCTCTTCTTTGCAACACTTGTCTGTAGTGAGACATCACATTGTCATTAATAAGATCAATGCAACGGCCTGCTACAGCTTTATCTGGGTGATTCTTTTCAGCAAAACTTTGGAGGTAGCATTTGGAGGTGCCATTTGCTGGCAGGGCATGGCAGCCCACTCATTGATGTTTTGACTCACCATACCAACTTAGTGGTTTGTTATGGGGAACAAAACATGTAGATACTGTACTTATGTATAATGTCTGTATATAGTAAATACTGTAAAAGCAAACACAGTATGGTGGGAGGAGAAATATGTTGGCGAGTGAGGTGTTGAGGGAGGGAAGGAGGTGGCGTTTGCTGGCTGGTTGTGGCAGCTAGCCCACTCGTTGGTGATTTGACTGACCATACCAACTTAGTGGTTTGTTATGGTGAACAAAACATGCAGATACAGTGGAACCTCGAATAACGAATTTAATCCGTTCCGGCGCTGTGGTCGTCATGTGAAACTAACGTCATTCAAAACGAATTTTCCCCATTTAAAATAATGGAAATCAAATTCATCCATTCTACCACTGAAAAAAATCAATATGATATTCGATGTTTTAAATAATGGTTTGTTCAGTGTTTATCGGGTAGGCTGCTCCATTATAACAATCTTTCTGTGTTTCAAATGTGTTCCATTTGTATTGTATTTTTCATTTATTTCTCAATAATGGAGCAGCCTACCCGACAAACACTGAACGAACCTATATGGCATTTGTCTGTTTTTCAAATTGTTTCAACTGCTTTTTTATTTATTTTTGTTTTTGTTTAAGAAACATGGAGCAGCCTACCAGCCGAACACCGAATGAACCTTTTTGACATTTGTTCTGTTTTTCAAAATTCTTCATTTTTTTCATTTTTTTAAGAGACATTGAGCAGCCTACCTGCCGAACACCGAACGAACCTTTTTGACATTTGTTCTTTTTGTAAAAAATTTCATTTCGTTTTTCTTCAAAAAAGTCAATGCTTTGCAACATCCCAGCATCAATAGCATCTTTAACCACTTAACTGCGCCAACCGAGTTTTCTCGGTCGGCGGGAAACTGCGCCAACCGAGAAAACTCTTTTTGATTTTTCGTAACCAATTCTAAATGTGTACGAGCTTGGTTGTGTACGAAATGGACTCTTAGGACCTCCAGTGAGAGGCAGCCATCTTGGAAAAAAATCCCAGAATGCCATGGGGCTGCTGGCTGGGTTAGTACTGAATGAGCAACCATGGGTGGCGCACGCGCCTCTGGCTCCCAAACACCTGTCCGACGCGGTGTTGAAGATAATGCTCTGTCAGTGAAATTCAAACCTTATTGTTTGAAGAACATAAGGGTCATAATGTTGGGGAAGCCAGGCGCAATAAGGACCTAACACAAAGGTCGGATGCAAGTGATACAGCACCTAATGAGGACGATACAGGAAGCGTATCCAGTTGTAGCTCTGAGCATCATCTTTGCAATTCTATGCTATTTATTTAGATGATACTTAGATGAATCATTTTTTGCGTTCAGTGATGATGCATCTGATACAATTGGCATAGATGAACAGTGTTAGCGGCTTCCATTTTGGTGTTTTCCATAGATATTTTCAAGAATTCCTGAATCTCTTCTCAACTGACGGACACTCTTGAGTCTAGTTGAATCTCTTCCTGACTGATGGACACTCTTTGAGACTAGCTGAATCTCTTCCTGACTGACGGACACACTTTACGTATGCTGAATCTCTTTCTGTGTGGGACCATACAAAGCGATCTTTTCAAGACTATCTTACAAATTGATCTTTTTCTATAATCTTTTCAATACTACCTTATGCTTTACAAGCTTGGTTACATACAACCTACAAGTACTAAAGCCAAGGGTGTATGTGAGTGCGTTATTTGCAAGCACACAGAATGAAGAAACAAGCAGCGAAAATTTATCTGTACCTGGTGCACTGAGCGAAGTCGCGCTGTGTACCATGGGTTACTTCGTTGATTATTACTCAATTCCGAAGTACTGAGTGTGTAATACAGTGTGTTACTGTGAAAATAGTGTGTGAAACTGTACATATTGTAATTTTAGTGAATTTTTAACAGGTAATATTGCGACAATAAACATTTATTGTGGACACACTACTGACACATGTATCACAGTTCCATGGAACATTATGAACGTTCTACTGTATGCATATTATAAAGGACACAAATATGCATCATATACGATAAAAAACAAATAAAAACCGCATTGGAAATACATAAAACAAATAATTGAAAATATATTTGTGGCAACACCCGGTGCTTGAATGGCTCGCTCGACCGTGTCTGGGCGAGTCACGCACGGGCGACCAGGCCCTGATGACGTCACAGCGCACTTTGTCCACATCCCTACAGCCAAAGTAAGTGGAATTTGTATTTATTTTTACATAGACATGTTCAGGGAAGGGAATTTATCATTTTACAAAGAAAAAAAATTTTTTGGGACCACTTCATTTCATGCGCACCGGGGAATTTCTCAATAAACTCCGCGCAGCACGGTGGTTAATCAA
>WNGS01013615.1:10423-44602 GCA_020271785.1 Procambarus virginalis
TTTCCGGTTCTATCGTTGGAGGTTTTCCAGCCATCCCTCCTGTTGTAGGTTTGGAATCATCAATCTTGGGCTCAGGAATCTGGTGAGGGCACATGCAGGATACATAGGGAGAAATCTCACTCGCTTCTGAGATAACTCGACAAGGATCTGCAACCATTATGAGGAGATGACTGTTTCTCACGTTACCAGCAATGTCATTCCCTACGATGATGTCGACTCCAGGTATTGGCAAAGTATCACACACACACCTACAGTACACAACCAGGCGTACAGTAGGACTTAATGAACACTGCATCAGTAGAAAACACGTTGAACTACATGCTATACCTTGTATAAGCATTCCTCTTTCAGGTAAATTGTCTTGACCTGGGACAACATATGAGAAGTAGTCAAAGTTTGTGAAGCACCAGTGTCCCTTAAACATAACTACAGGAACCCACTTATCTACAACTCCAACCATTTGGGCCTTGATCATAAAAGGGGCAAAACCCCCAAATCGATTCATACACATTAGGGGGGGGTTTATTGAATTTATATATATGCAGCCAATTAAAACTACAGTATTAAACTACATATATTGTTAAACATTAAAGAGGTTCCTTATTTATTGTACAGCAGGCCTAGCCACCAGGTAAAACAGGATGTAGACACCAAATTTTTCTCGTGTGAGGTAGCTTCCATCACCCTGGTAACTGATGCACAAAGCATGCTTCCTCGTCTTGTACCTGTCAAAGGGCGCTTGCTATAAAGCCAGAATCCTAATATGACAGCTATATCAGAGAAAACACTGTACATTGAACCAAATAAAGACCAAGGCTTAATTACCTTTAGTTTGAGGCGATTTCGTATTCTAACCGGCTCACCCTATCTACAGGACATTAATGGCCAAAAATGAATAGATAAATGTTCGGTAGAACACTTAGCTTGTTTATTGTTGACTGCGTGTTTGATAATGGGTAAATATGGCTGACACTCCATACTATTGACGCTACTGGCCAACATTGTCCAGAAATGATAGGAGCCAAATTCGCTCCACGCGTCTCGGAGGTGACACCATGGCTGCCTGGTGGTGACAACAATGGCTGACCCCTTCTCCTCACTGACGCCTCCCTCACTTTGTAGAGAGTCAGTAACTTGATAGAAGGGTCACATTTACTCTATTTTGATTTTGATAATTAGTTAATTATATGAGATGTTTCTATGATGGTAAAAGTCCAAAGACTAATGTATTCATACTATCGAGCCCACATGTCAAAAAATGACTCTTTTACACGAGCAAAATGTGTGACTGATGATCAGGAGTGTGCTTTAAAGTTTTAAAACTTGCCGTAGTGCCTCTGCATTGACATCGTATGCTTGCAATGTACCTTTCTTTACTGTGGGGTAGTGAAAACTATCTTCAAAAGGTAACGAAGCAAAAATCTCCTGGGCCTTCCCGATAACTGACCTTGCATTATGGCCACCCAAGAATCCTCTGTCCATTTCAGACTTGTATGTTGTTGTTGTTGTTAAAGATTCGCTACCTGGAACAAGAAGTTCGAAGTAGCATGGGCTATGGTGAGCCCGTAGTGGATGTTCAGACTTGTAGCTAGTTTTGCAAAGTGCAGGAAAAATAATTCGGGGTCCTTCTCAATAAACTGAGGTAATTCAAACCCTCTAGGAAAATCAATGCCACCACCTGAACCACCACCGGATAACCCTTACTACCAGCAGATGCTGCAGCTTCGACCTTTTTCTCTCTTCTAGCCTAATCTGAGACTCAGCCATCTGCTGTTTGACTCTAATTGCCTCTAACTCTATTTCTCTCTGCTTAGTTTCTTCCTCTCCCTCTCTAGAGTTTCTGACTCTAGCTACTCCTAATTCAGCTTCTCTCTGTTTAGTGTCCTCTTCACACTTAAATTTCTCGAGCTCAGTTTGTCTAAACTGAAGTTCTAATTCCTGCCTTCTAATTCTAGCTGCATTTTCAGCCTCATCAGGGTAAGCCTCTAGCACCTCATCGCCTAACATACTATCCCTACCAGATGTAAAAATATGTTCAATAATTTATATTTAGTCATTCTAGGTGCAACATCTAGCTCCAGCACCTTACCATACAATAAGAACCGATTTAGTCAAGGTCTCAATTTTCTCCAATGATGGATTCAGCAAAATCTCTTTGCCCTCTTGCTCCATTTTATCAATTAATCAATAAGGCACTCATAAATTATTATTATCACTAAAAAAGGAATATACTAAAACAGCATGACCCCAAATATGCAAGACACTAACACTTACCTCTCTCGTGTAGCGTCGGTAAGCGCAGTATTGGACAGTACCCTTAACAAGTTCACTTAGTTCACGCTGACTCATGCGCTGAGAAACTCGCTGCTTGACGTCTTCATCAAATGATACCGGCACATTCACTTCAATAGGCACAACAACTAGAAAATAATGAAGCTGTTGGAAATAAACCAACATTTAATTACCATTGTATGCTAGGCATAGTATATACTAATCCTACTAATTTGTAGAATTAACATAAATTAATATTTTCCTATGCGCATCATTTACCAAATTCTTCCACATAGAGGGACAGTATTGCGTCAGATAATACCCAGTAGGGTATAAATATTGTCAACATACCAGAGAATTGAATAATATTCTTACCTTTTGTCAGAATTCTTTTTAAGAATTAATACCTGATAATATAACAACTAGTGATCTAATAACAACGAGTTACCAACTAAAAGATCCCTATATAACAGTTTATCTGTTATCTTAAACTAACATGGAGGAAACAGAAAATTCTCTCCATTTCTCGTTCAGTAAGAACACTGTTCATATTAATTATTATTTGACGAGAATTTAAATAATATATAACTCCCTATAATTGCAACCCTATTCTCATTCATTTATTAAGTAGAGCAATTACAAGGAAAAGAATTTTCTGTTTCTACTAAAATATGTTGCGCATGCGCGGCGAGATGGGTTGAGGGAGGAGGAGGAGAGCGGAAAAAAGAAGCTACCAAGCCTTGGCCACGAGACAACGTGACGCCCATTGGCACAGAGAGAGGTGAAGCTTTCGTCAGCTACGCGATCGGCCCTTGCTATTAATCGGCCCCGGAGTGCATAACTACTCCATCAGTGATACAAGGATTGTGTCGGTGGACAACAATATGGTGGTTCAGCTGTAATGTTCAGAGCTCTCAATCTGTAAATTTTACCCTTAGTCCATCGTTACACCGTGCTCCCTCCTCTAACTACAAGTACGTTCCCAGTGAACTTAATTTAGCCCTTCCATAATGATATAATTTACTGTGTGTAAACGAATTTTACACCATATTGGGTTTCCAGCGTGTGTTGAGGCAGCCAGAGTTGAGACAAATTCTCACGCCACGCTAGTAAGTCACGTGTTCCAGCAGGTACTAGATGACGCCATCACCCGACCACGCTCCAGTTCACTGTCACAGCTAAGCAGCTGATATTAGGTTGATTTATTCATTAATTACTTATGAATAGTCGAGATTTAATAATATCTCGAATTTTATATTTCATTTACGTGAGCTAGGAATTTAATCATATTTCTTATAGCCTCATGAACTTTAGATAGGAACAATTTTCTTGTCTAACATTTACTATAATATGCTCTTGTTATTAACTAACTTATTGAATACTTATACAAAATATATTTCTTAGTAGAATTTACTAATTTCTCTCGAGGAAGAACCAGCCTCGATTAAGTGTACTAAGAGTAAATCAGCTTCTAGTATTAACCCCCAATTGTGAAGTTTGGGAAGTTTAACTCTTGAATAATAATTAATTTTACAGTCCATTAATATTCAACAAATAATTCTTGGTGATTACATTATCCACAGGCACTGGTATCTGAGTCCTTTTTATTGCATTATTTATCTGTTTCCCTATTCAGTAAAAATAGGGTGGTCCTTCGTGTAATTCAATGCAATCAATTAAATGTCAATATATTAAGAGTTAGCTTTCCTTCACGGCACTAGCCGTGTCACATGAAACAACAGGGTGTCCCTCACAATCCTGTTTAAATAGTAAACTGCAAAGGAGTTACACACAATAATAATCCTAACACTAGGATTTACATAATAATGATCCTGAACAGGACTGGCATGATAATGATTCCGAACAGCAGGTCAACATTTTACTCTCATTTTACTTATTTACTTACTACTCCCGGACTGGAATCCCATTTTTTACCTCAATGTCATGTGCCAAATGTTCCACAGCATCGCTGGTGGAACATTCACAATACTATTGTGGTCAAAACTCTATAAGACCAACTGGCCTTCAAATCATGTCTAGGGGAAATACCAAACAAAATAAATAAAAACAACCAGTTTATTGGGACATCTCAAATAAGGCACGGTAAAAATATACAAAAGATCATAAACTAAGTTTTCTACACATACTATTTCACATTAAAATCAGCTTGAATCAATCTCTTGGGAATCATTAACATCATGCTCTGTACTGCATAGCCTTTCTGAACTAGCTGACATTAGGCTCTATCCTAGTGCAGTGGTACACTAGCTCTAGCATGCTTAACATCAACAATAAAGAATGGTGGTGTCACAAGTAAGTAAGTAATTATCAAATCTCAATTATCAAATCAAGTAATTACCAGTCTCCGTGGTGTAGTGGTAAGACACTCGCCTGGCGTTCCGCGAGCGCTATGTCATGGGTTCGTATCCTGGCCGGGAGGATTTACTGGGCGCAATTCCTTAACTGTAGCCTCTGTTTAACGCAACAGTAAAATGTGTACTTGGATGAAAAAACGATTCTTCGTGGCAGGGGATCGTATTTCAGGGACCTGCCCGAAACGCTCCGCGTACTAGTGGCTGTACAAGAATGTAACAACTCTTGTATATATCTCAAAAAAAAAAAAAAAAAGAAAGCACCAAACCGGGAAGGCTATGTAGCACCATCAAATGTGCGGAATAATCAGAGGGCGCTAAATATCACCAAGGATGCCAATACGAGAACAAAAACGCATAAGGCGAGCGATATCAAAAGTATCCGAGTCACCAAGAATTCTATGAGGGACAGGTGACCGCGAGGGGCGGTCGGAAAGCAAGACACACGCTCGTCCCGGAAGTCAGGACATTCAAGAAGGACATGCACGACCGTAAGAGGGACAATGCAATTAGGACAATAAGGAGCAGGGCGGCGCTCCATCAAGTGACCATGGGTTAAGCGAGTATGGCCAATACGCAACCTCGCCAGAGCAGTTTCCCATCGCCGGTTACGGTGATAGGAGGACGGCCACGAGGAAACACAACATTTAAGAGTACGGAGTTTGTTACCAGTAACAGACGACCAAGAAGCCTGCCAACGGGTAAGGATGGAGGAATGGATAACCGGGTAAAAGTCGGAATATGGAATCTTTACGAGAGATGGGACAAGAGCGGACAGCNATGGTAACTAACACTTAAATCATAGTTGTTATATTGAATGCATATTTTATTGCATTATACCTTAAATAATCCTCAATTTATGGTACCATGTACCTGTTTATAAACATCAAATTTACTTTAATATACCTACTTTATCATATTTTCTTGTAAGTACCTGTTAACATTTTATAACTTTTGCTAGAAATCACCTACTCTGTTAGATTAAGGACCTGCCCGAAACGCTATGCGTGTTAGTGGCTTTACAAGAACGTAAAGACCTCTATGCTATTATCATGTGCCAATGTTCCACAGCATCGCTGGTAATACTAACGTCGTCAAAACTCTATAAGACCAACTGGCCTTCAAATTAAGTCTAGGGGAAATACCAAACAAAAAATATAAACAGGGATATTCACACTCAAGTAAAAGTCATAAACTGCACAACATTTAGTGCAATCAATAATAATCTAACATCAATACTACATCATGTATAATACAGAATATATCATCATCAAGTTTACATGAGCTACAGGTATATAGCAAAATACAAGCAAATACAACCAAGAAGTTTTACAATGGTCTCTCAAACTCAAGTTTTCCTCAGGAAAACACCTAGGTAAGGTATCAGCTAAGACATTCAGTTTACCAGGAATATAATGGATGTGGAGATTAAATTCCTGCAAAAATAATGGACATCTTAAAATTTTCTGATTATTAAACTTCATCCTGTCAATGAATATTGAAGGGTTGTGATCAGTATATACGTCTACCTTATTCCCTTGTAAATATATCTTGATTTTTTTACATGCCAAAACATGTGCATAAACCTCTTTCTCAACAACATAGTAATTTTTCTATTGTGACAGGAAAAATGGATTGTAGCGCAGTCTCTCTCGGGCAGATGGAATGCCAGTCACATAAAGCAAAAATAGTAAAAAAAAAAATAGACTGCTATTTAACTTCACACAGAGACAACTGTAGGATAAAACATATAAGAGGAAAACATTTAAAATACTTTACTTAAACAAATTATTGTAACAAATTAACATTAAATAAAAATAGTATCCAAACTTGACTTTACTCAAAGTGAACAAAATGAAAAATACAAACAAACAATCAAATTTACATTACGTTAAAGTGCAAATTATAAAATGGTGTGGGAATATTGTGAGCCTGTCTGCATAAACCTGCTACCACACCGAGGTATGCCAACAGATCTTTGCAGTAGAGCACGCAGAAGTATTCTGGCTAGAGAAGGCCAGATAGCCTCTATATATAGTAGAAACGGCCGTCACGGCTGGTGAAGTAGATAACTGCGAGCCAGTTCACTTGAACTACCATACGCTTGTTTCAGGCAGTGGCGTGATCCTGGAGCCGTCGCCAGGTGCGAGGGTCTGACGGGCACTGGGGGAGGTAGACTGGTGGTACTGTCTAGACGTCTGAGAAGTTTTTTTTTTGTATTTTTATTTTTACATGCAAGCATGCAAGGGAAATACAATAAATACAATAAAATTCCATGAAAACAAAATGAACAAAACAAAAAGCCACCGGCCAGAAGGACCGACAGCATATGGCAACAATGAGCAAAAATGGAAAAACGCATGAGAAACACAGAATACAACAAGACACAAAATATAAAACAATAACCAAACAAGCAAACAATGCAAGCAATAAAACAAAACATAGGAACAACATAAACAAAATAAACAAACACTGGCCAGAAGGACTGACAACAACACACATCATAAGGTATAAAAGAAAATACAACACAAGAAAATACACAACACAAAACAAGCCATAAAAACAAAGTAAAAATAAAAAAATAAGAAAAACACAACACAACAAGGTAATACATGAATAGAACATACAGGGGAAAGCAACAACACAAAAACAAATACATAAATAAGAACACTCACTGCAAAACGCCGGCCCCTCAACAAACAAAGGGAGAGGCACGGGCACAAAATACAGTAGGGCAAACAAAATGCCAGAGAGGCACACAACACTACAAGCAGCAAAGAAACATAAAATCAGCGGACATGCTTGCCTGAGAACAAGCTCTGCGGGAACCACACATTGAACGCCTCCCAACGCAACCACCCCCAAGCGTCCCTTACACCCACTGGGGACGCCATTTCATCCAGGACCTTAGCAACAAACACCCTCAAACAGGGGACCCAAATGGTATCACTTCTGACTCAAGTAACCACCACTATCCCCCCACATCATGGGAATCCCCCCACCATGAAATTCCCCTGGCTCGTCATTCAGCAGTAACTCAGCAATCGCCGCCCAGTGACCTGGCTGCATCACAGACGCCGGCAACACGTCCTCCAGGTCCCTAATACGCACCCTCACAGGCGTGGCCCAGACATAGGGCACCACCACAGGGGCACCAGTGGCCACGGGCACACCTAAGAACATAAGAACATAAGAACAAAGGCAACTGCAGAAGGCCTATTGGCCCATACGAGGCAGCTCCTATTTATAACCACCCAATCCCACTCATATACATGTCCAAGCCATGCTTGAAACAATCGAGGGACCCCACCTCCACAATGTTATGCGGCAATTGGTTCCACAAATCAACAAAGTTCCAAAAATTGTTACTAACGCTGCAACCGCACCTGTTACTGAACCAGTATTACCCAAGTCTTTCCTAAATCTAAACTTATCCAATTTATACCCATTGTTTCGCGTTCTGTCCTGTGTTGATACTTTTAATACCCTATTAATATCCCCTTTGTTATGTCCATTCATCCACTTGTAAACCTCTATCATGTCACCCCTAACTCTTCGCCTTTCCAGTGAATGCAATTAAGCTTTGTTAATCTTTCTTCATATGAAAGATTTCTAATTTGGGGAATTAACTTAGTCATCCTACGCTGGACACGTTCAAGTGAATTTATATCCATTCTATAATATGGCGACCAAAACTGAACTGCATAATCTAAATGGGGCCTAACCAGAGCAAGATATAGCTTGAGAACCACACCAGGTGTCTTGTTACTACGCTGCGATTAATAAATCCGAGTGTCCGATTTGCCTTATTACGAACATTCATGCATTGATCCTTTTGTTTTAAATTCTTACTAATTATAACTCCCAGATCCTTTCGCAATCTCAACACCATCTAGCTCGTATCTTGTAACTCTATCATCATTACCTAGCCTCAGAACTTTACATTTATCAGCATTAAACTGCATCTGCCAGTCCTTTGACCATTTCAAAACCCTATCTAGATCAACTTGAAGTGATAGTGAGTCCTCCTCCGAATTAATTTCCCTACCGATTTTCGTATCATCGGCAAATTTGCAAATGTTACTACTCAAACCCGAATCTAAATCATTTATATATATTATAAACAACAGAGGGCCCAGGACAGAGCCTTGAGGCACTCCACTTACAACATTTTCCCACTCTGACTTGACTCCATTTATACTAACCCTCTGTTTCCTTTGGTATAGCCATGCCCTAATCCAGCTTAATATAGCACCATCAATACCATGAGCCTCTATCTTTTTAATCAGTCTTTCATGTGGCACTGTATCAAAAGCTTTGCTAAAGTCAAGGTACACAACATCACAATCCTTACCACTATCAACTGCCTCAACTATGCTAGAATAAAAAGATAACAAATTTGTTAAACATGAACGGCCATTTATAAAACCATGTTGCGACTCAATTATTAATTTATGTTTTTCAAGATGAAGACGAATTTTATTTGCTATTATAGATTCGAGTAACTTTCCCACAATAGACGTTAGGCTAATTGGTCGATAGTTAGGATAATTGGTCGATACACCACCAGATGACTTCATGGAACCAAGGTGGCGCGCATCCTACCGTAGTGTTACAACCAGGCCACGCCCAGCACCAGCAACCACACCATCCCTGGGAGTGGAAGCCATCACTCCCCACTGCGGAGAGTCCCCAGGCAGAGAAGGAACAGAAAGCACCCCCGAGATATTGGCACCAGCACCAGCAGGCACATGGACCTCTGCCACCACTAACCACGGAGACAGCGACGCATCTGGTCACACATCATCAGCACCCGTAGACCCACAGTCACTGAAGTCCCCAACATCGGCCCAGGCAGAAGACGAACGCCGGGAACATTTGGGCTCTGGCCAGATTTCGTCAGAGCCAGAAGCGGACCCAGAAACCCGGGCACCACCAGCCGGACGAACCGACGCCCGACGCAGAACGGCAGCAGCCTCCACCACAGGGGAAACTGGGCCACACACAGTAGGAGGCTCCGCAGCCACCCCAGCACCCAGCTCAGCTGAGACACTCAGCGAGGGCGCAGGGCCAGACGCAGCAGCAGGAGATGAGGAAGACAAAGACGTCGACGACACGCAGAGACCATCTGGAAGACCCCCGGGAGCAGCTGGGACAGCGATAGGGGCAGGAAGATCACCCGACGGCACCGGAACACCTGGAGGAGGGGCCGCACCATCTTATCTTGAGGTTATCTTGAGATGATTTCGGGGCTTTAGTGTCCCTGCGGCCCGGTCCTCGACCAGGCTTCCACCCCCAGGAAGCAGCCTGTGACAGCTGACTAACACCCAGGTACCTATTTTACTGCAAGGTAACAGGGGCATAGGGTGAAAGAAACTCTGCCCATTGTTTCTCGCCGGCGCCTGGGATCGAACCCAGGACCACAGGATCACAAGTCCAGCGTGCTGTCCACTCGGCCGACCGGCTCCCACCATCAGGAGGACCGCCGGGCGATGCAGGAGGAGCCGCAGCAGCCAACGGGACGTCCACATCCTCGCCCATGGAATTCACCCCAACGGGGAGCGGCGGGAAATCCTCCCGGAACAGGTTCACAGGAGCGACTGCAGCCTCCGAGCACCCGGCAGCCTGATGCCCCAACAGGCCACACCAAAAGCAGGTATGGGGTTGCCGGGCATAGTATACCTGGACGTAGTACCCCAGAAGCCGGACTCAAGAAGGAATGTCAGACCTCAGGCGCATCCCAAGGGTACGAATGTTCGTCTGCATACCCTTATACCTCCCTGAGGGCAGCGTGTACACCTGCACACTGAAGACTGCGCCAAACTGCTGGAAGTAACGCCGGAGTAGATCTTCAGGAAACTCCAAGGGCGCCCCATGCACACTCACGTAGGTCAGGGCACCACTACGGTCTGTAATGGTCACAGAGCCGGCACTATCAGGCAGCGACAAGGAACTCCCCTCGTAACGGCGCAGGAACACACGGTACACCTCCTCCCCCGCTAACTTGATAATAACCCGGTGAGCAGTTACCAGCTCAACTCCGTAGATGTCGTCGACCGGGACACGGAGCATGTCACACATGACAAGCTCAACTAGAGGGTAGCCAACACGGCCCGTAAACTCCAGTCCCACGGAGTTTACTCTCATCACAGGAGGGAGAAGGCCTCCCATCGCAAGCGTGCGACGTCAACACCAGCCAAGCAGCAACTGCTGGGAGGGTGGGGGCGCCCACACCCCCTGGCGACGAAAACCCCAAACTACTAGAGGCCAGGCAACATGTCTGTACCACACGGCACCTCCAGGTGCACTCCTCGTCTGAGAAGTAGTTGTTGTCATTGTTGCTGCAGTAAATTCTTGAATTCTTGAGTATGTAGACATGGTGAAGTAGAAAAGATGATGATGGAGCAGGCCGAATCTCCTTTTAAGAGAGATTACCGTGACACTATGTACTATTAAATTTTCTCGAAAAATAGTATACTGGATGCTCTACACCATCAATTCCAACTTTGAGTAGGACAGCACCTGCACACAAATCAGAAGCATCTATATACAGTACAAAAGGCTAATCAAACTCAGGACTAGCGAGAACTGGAGATGAAGACAAAATACTTGTTAAACCATCAAAGGCTTCTTGACGCTGGGTGGTCCACTTAAACTTACTTCTCTGTTGAAACAAATCAGTCAGAGGTGAAGCTACCATAGAAAAGTCTTTACAATACCTACGGTAGTAGGCCTCATCCCCAAGAAGCTCTGTACCTGTTTCTTGTTGGTCAAGATAGGGTAGTTAACAATGGCACTAATTTTATCCTGTATAGGCATCACCCTACCTTGACCAACCTCGTGCCCTAGATAGACAATGGTACCCCTGGCAAAATTACATTTCTGAGGATTGACAGTAAGTTTAGCATTCTTTAACGTGGCAAACAACAATTTCAACCCCTGTAAATGGTTTTGCCAAGAATTACTGAACAAAACTATGTCGTCTAGATATGCACGACAATTGGGAATATCTTGCAACAGCAAGTTCATAAATCTCTGAAAGGTTGCTGATGGTTGCTTTAGACCAAATGGCATGACGTTATACTGGTAAGAACAGCCAGGTGTAACAAAAGCTGACATTTCTCTAGCTCCATCTGTCAAAGGTACTTAATGATAACCTTTTGACAAATCAAATGTCGATATAAATTAACAGTGGCCAAGCTGGTCAATACAATCTTCAAGCAATGGCAAGGGAGAAGTATCTACAAAAGTTACCTTATTCTATCGCCTGTAGTCAGTACACAGGCGCCACTTCCCATCCGGTTTATTGTTGTTATAGATTCAGCTACTCGAAACAAGTTCCAAGTAGCACGGGCTATGGTGAGCCCGTAACTTACCTGGCACAGGAGTGGGGCAAGTAGCACGGGCTATGGTGAGCCCGTAGTTTACTTACCTGGCACAGGAGCAGTGCTGTCGTCCTATCCGGTTTAGGAACTAGTAAGCAAGGCGAGCAGCAGAGTGTTTGACTATGCTTAATTAAACCATGTTCAAGGAGAAACTCCACTTCCCTCCTGATAATAACCTTCTTCTCTGGTGATACTCTATACGAATGCATACGAATAGGTGTAGTGTCTGTGAGCTGAATATTATGGCTAATGATCCTGGTCTGGGTAAAGTTTTCAATTCTCCCTGTTTCTCTTCATCCAAGTGACCCAACATTTCCACAAAGTTAGAGCAACAAAGTGTAGGATTAGATACATTAACATTTTGGCGATTCGTAGCTGTGTGTCTGCCTCCTGTATAACACATGACACTGGCCTGGAACCCTGAAAAGCTTTTAACCTGTTTATGTGCAATACTAAAATCTTGGATTTGTCCTTCAAACTTTTAACTTTATAAAGACTTCTAATGGACCATCAAAATGATGCTCAAGAGCAGTCTCCACTCTAGTTTTTAAAACAAGAACAAGATCACCTGGCTTGAAACCTCTAGACTTCACCCTGAACTTCTTGTCATGGTGTTGTTTCATCTTGAGTTGTGACTCCTTCAGATTTTCACTCGCCACGTCTTGATATTTCTTCAACTTGAACTGGATCTCACTCAGCAGACTATTTCCTTCAGTGAACGAAGCGTTTCCCATCTGTCTCACACAGCAACTGGATAAGGCCTCTCACTGGATGACCGAAAACTAATTGAGAGAAAAACACCCCCAATGAATGCTGTAAACCATTTCGAGCTGCAAATAATACAAAGGGTAAGTTCTCATCCTAATTTCGCCCAGAGTCTTCGCCAACAGTCCGCAGCTCTGGATCTTTCCAGGGTGTTTAATACTGTACCTTCGACAAAATTGTTGGAACTCAGCTGAACAAAACTTGCTACCATTGTCCGACTGCATCACACGAGGTAGTCCAAACAAGTAAAGAATTTTATAAGGTGATGGATGAGGGTTTTAGCCCAGATATTACGTACAGGATACGCTTCCGGGAATCGTGAAGTAGCACATATAAGGGTTAGCAAATAGACATGACCTGACTTAGTCCGACTTAAGGGCCTACACAATCAATTAAGATGTGGGCGAAAGGTTCACGAAGAAGTACAATTGGATGAAGGGGAGCTCTTGGTATAATTTGGCTGGGTTTCCCCACCACTTGACAGGTTACACACTGAGCGTGTGTAATATGTATCCCATGGGCGCCGATGGCTGTGTAGATAGCACGCTGGGCACGTAATCCTATGGCCCGGGTTCGATTCCCGGCGCCGGCGAGAAACAAAATGGGCAGAGTTTCTTTCACCCTGATGCCCCTGTTACCAAACAGTAAATAGGTACCCGAGAGTTAGCTGTTACAGGTTGCTTCCTGCTGTGTGTCTGTGTGTGTGTATTTACCTATTCACCTAGTTGTGTTTGCGGGGGTTGAGCTTTGCTCTTTCGGTCTGCCTCTCAACTGTCAATCAACTGTTTACCAACTACTTTTTTTCCACACCACACACACACACCAGGAAGCAGCCCGTGACAGCTGACTAACTCCCAGGTATCTATTTACTGTTAGGTAACAGACGCATTCAGGGTGAAAGAAACTTTGCCCATTTGTTTCTGCCTCGAGAGGGAATCGAACCCGCGCCACAAGATTACGAGTCCTGCGCGCTATCCACCAGGCTACGAGGCCCCTGTGTATTCACTTTTAGTTGTATTTTACGGGGGTTGAGCTTTGCTCTTTCGACCCGCCTCTCAACTATCAATCAACTGTTTTACTACTACACTAACAACTTTTTTTTTTTTTTCCACACCACACACACACACACCCCAGGAAGCAGCCCGTGACAGCTGACTAACTCCCAGGTACCTATTTACTGCTAGGTAACAGGGGCATACAGGGTGGAAAGAAACTTTGCTCATTTGTTTCTGCCGGGTGCGGGAATCGAACCCGCGCCACAGAATTACGAATCCTGCACGCTATCCACCAGGCTACCTGGCCCCACAGGTAGTGTGTGTGTGTGTGTGTGTGTGTGTAATTACCTAAGCAGTTACCTAAGTGTAGTTACGGATGAGAGCTACGCTCGTGGTGTCCCGTCTTCCCTGCACTCTTTGTCATAACGCTTTGAAAAACTACTGACGGTTGGCCTCCACCACCTTCTCCCCTAACTTGTTCCAACCGTCTACCACCTGTTTGCGAAAGTGAATTTTCTTATGTTGTGTGTGTGTGTGTGTGTGTGTGTGTGTGTGTGTGTGTGTGTGTGTGTGNAATTGTCTCTATCAGAAATGACCCTATACAGATGAAGGTATCTTGGTAATATACAGATGTGCTACTTCCTTTTTATTAGGCCTACAGTTGTGAATGGCTTTAAAACAGCTAAGTTCTAGAGTTGGGTATAGTTTTTACTTAGCCAGGTTTCTGTTAAAATAATGAACAATAGTTTCTACCTATTGCTGTGAGTAGTGCATTTATATCATTAAAATGTTTACCAAGTGTTCTGACATTTTGGTTGACTATTTAGTTGAAATTTTCCTATGAATAATATAAATCAAATGGCAATTAAATTTAAAGATAACAGAGTAAGATAACACATATGAGTAAGATTTTACTAAGATACTGAGGTAGATGCTTACGGAAGTACATGGAGGCTTTAATTGAGAAGTTAGGAACGTTTATGGATTGAGAGCATTATTTAGCCAATAGCAGCAAAAGACAGCACCTTGGACAAGGTTAGGCTTGGCTCAGTCGCTCATGAGATATTTTCAGTATTGACATCGGAAGTATTCTGCATTTCAGATATGGCACTGTCATTAAAGAAGGCCAGTAGTTGTTGGTCACACTTTATTTCAAGTTTTCTTCCTGATCTTTCCTTCTTTACAATGATCGTTCCATTCCTAGTGTAGCACTGCTTGATAACACCTGGGTTTTGTTTGTGAATTTGACGCAGTCTGTGGAGGAGGGATCCACACTACTAAGTAAGGCACTCGTTTACATAAAGGTTTTTTTTTTTTTTTTTGCTTTGCAGCTGTTTGCGTGAGATCATACTTAGCAGCCGGATTTGCGAGTTTGATGAGCATTCGTCTAGTGCTACGGGACTGTATTCATCTATCCTGACAGCTGATTTGATATCAACGGTGACTTTGCTCTTTGATTTAATTAGGGCACGAGCTACATTACAGCAGTTCTCACCTTGTTGTTCATCTGGTAAATCCACAGAGCTAATGATCAGAGAGTCATGAAGTTGTTGTTGCTCTAAGTCGTCTTCGGAGGCAGCCTGGTGCATCGGGAGGAGATTTATTTATCTTCCCAGCTTTTGAAGGATGTCGCTTTGACATCTTTTTGTTTTTTGGTCATCATTAATTCCATATTCTTATTGTACATTTTCTTGTCAATCTTTATTGCTTCTTTTTTTACTTGACTTCTGTATCCTTCTTCTCTAACTACAGTAATCTTTATTTTAATTCTACTTGTTTCTATTTCTATTATATGTGTATTTGCATTTGTTGTTGTCTTTTTGCTATAGTTATTTTATATTTACAGCAGATTTAGCATTTTACTGTTCTGTGATTACTTGTCTTATTATATTTTGACTCCATTGCATCTACATGCAAGCTGACATTGATTCTGAACTAAATCTGCTGTCACAAATCTATGATAACCAGCATATTGATCACCACCACTGCAGGTATTACACAGCAAGAAAGTATTTAAGCAAGAAAGAGAGGCTGGGCGGACTGCATTTTCTTGGATTTTCGGAAAGCTTTTGACACAGTACCGCATAAGAGGCTGGTACATAAGCTGGAGAGACAGGCAGGTGTAGCTGGTAAGGTGCTCCGGTGGATAAGGGAGTACCTAAGCAATAGGAAGCAGAGAGTTACGGTGAGGGGTGAGACCTCAGACTGGCGTGAAGTCACCAGTGGAGTCCCACAGGGCTCTGTACTCGGTCCTATCTTGTTTCTGATATATGTAAATGATCTCCCGGAGGGTATAGATTCATTCTCTCAATGTTTGCTGACGACGCCAAAATTATGAGAAGGATTAAGACTGAGGAGGACTGCTTGAGGCTTCAAGAAGACCTAGACAAACTGAAGGAATGGTCGAACAAATGGTTGCTAGAATTTAACCCAAGCAAATGTAATGTAATGAAGATAGGTGTAGGGAGCAGGAGACCAGATACAAGGTATCATCTGGGAGATGAAATTCCTCAAGAGTCAGAGAAGAAAAAGACTTGGGGTCGATATCACGCCAGACCTGTCCCTTGCAGCCCATATCAAGAGGATAACATCAGCGGCATATGCCAGGTTGGCCAACATAAGAACAGCATTCAGAAACTTGTGTAAGGAATCATTCAGAACTTTGTATACACATATGTCAGACCAATCCTGGAGTATGCAGCTTCAGCATGGAGTCCATATCTAGTCAAGGATAAGACTAAACTGGAAAAGGTTCAAAGGTTTGCCACCAGATTAGTACACAAGATGAGAGGTATGAGCTACGAGGAGAGACTACAGGAATTAAACCTCATATCGCTGTAAGACAGAAGAGTTAGGGGAGACATGATCACCACATTCAAGATTCTCAAAGGAATTGATAGGGTTGATAAAGACAGGCTATTTAACATAAGGGGCACACGCACTAGGGGACACAGGTTGAAACTGAGTGCCCAAATGAGCCATAGAGATAATAGAAAGAACTTTTTAATGTCAGAGTGGTTGACAAATGGACTGCATTAGTAAGTGATGTGGCTGAGGCTGACTCCATACACAGTTTCAAGTGTAGATATGATAGAGCCCAATAGGCTCAGGCACCTGTACACCTATTGATTGACGGTTGAGAGGCGGGACCAAAGAGCCAGAGCTCAACCCCCGCAAGCACAAATAGGTAAGTACAGCAGACTTTGCAAAAGGCAAATTCCAAATCACACTTGCTTATCAATCTTCAGCCAAAATTTCAGATCACTTGGTTAACATTTTGATGATATAAGTTCACTACTCACAGCACTAAGTAATAAACTATCGTTCGTTATTTTAACAGAAACCTGGCTAAGTAAAGACTATACCCAAATCTACAGCTTAGCTGGTTATACAGCCATTCACAATTGTAGGCCTAATAAAAAAGGAAGTGGCACAGCTATATATTACAAGATATCTTCATCTGTATTAGTGTCATTTGTGATTGAGACGACTACTGTGAATATACCTTTGCTCAGTTCTCGATTAAATCCCTTAAATCCTCTTTGACTATTGGCGTTTCTATAGATTTTCAATACTAACATAGCTGCATTCTCAGATAACGTAAGGAATCTTATCATAAGCAACAATCTCAACAAAAATCACATCATTCTTGGAGTTGACTTCAATATTGACCTTCGTCAACAAAATAGCCCTCAAGTCGACTATTTCCTAAACAGCATGAATTCCTGTACACTAATCGCCACAATCACCAAGCCAACCCGAATCACTCAAACATTCGCTACTACCTTGGATCACTTACGGACTAACATAACAGCTTCACTTACATCTGGTATAATCACTGACAGAACAACTGACCACTATATCCTACCTTCCTCATAGCAAACATGGACATAACTCCACCAAATAACAAGAATCGTACCTTCAGGTTACACAGTGAAGCAGCAATAGGCAACATCACAAATGCTCTTCACAATATATACTGGGAGAATACTGAATTCAATAATACCCATGATATAAATTCATTAGCTAACCTCTTCCTATCCAAAACTCTAAGCCTCTTCAACACACACTCTGTCCTCTCCTCACTAAGCAAATAACTGACAAAAGATTAAACAATCCCTGGCTCACAAGTGGCATACTCAAAGTAACCAACAAGAAACATGAATATGAAAAAAACTTAGGACCGGCCTAGTTACAAAGGAAATAGTTAAGAGGTACTCATCAATGCTTACCAGGATAATAAAAAAAAACTTTCCTATTATGAGAGTAGATTCAAAGAAGCAAAAGGCAACATGAAAAGCCTTCTCTAACATCCTAGGAACTAAACAACAATCACATAATCAGATAAAACTCTTCACGGATGGTTATACACCTGAAACGATTTAGAAACGGCCAATAAATTTAATAGTTTCTTTTCATCGGTTGGTGCGAATCTTGCCAGAAAATCCCACAGACTCACACACATGTTACCACATATCTTTCATGCAGCTATCCAAACTCTCTTCTCCTTTCACCAGTCAGCCCGACAGATGTTGTGTTTTACATACAAGAGGTTTACATTCTTGTAAATCCACTAGCACGCGTAGCGTTTCGGGCAGGTCCTTAATCCTAATTTTCCAGGAATACGACCCCTTCCGAATCGTTTAACAACCAGGTACCCATTCACTGCTGGGTGAACAGAGGCTACAGTTAAGGATTGGCGCCCGCTCAATCCTTCCCGGCCAGGATCCAGCATTCACTCACTAAAAAACAAAGCTGGGTACATTAGTGAAATACCATCTATGGTATACAAGAGTGTCTCTCATGCTCATGCACCAAGCATAGCATAGCTTGCACTTCAACAAATCTCTTGTGTCATACCTTCCCTGATATCCTTAAACTAGCTCGAGTAACACCAGTTCATAAAGGAGGCAATCCGGCAAACAAACAATTACAGACCAATATCAAACCTACTTATATTATAAAAAATGTTTGAAAAACCTAGTTACAAACATCTCTACTCCTACCTCGTAAAATTCAACATACTAAGTCTCTGTCAGTTTGGCTTCCGCTCCCAGAAGAGTACCAACGATGCAATTATTTGTCTGCTTGATATAATCTACTCAGCCCTTGACAAAAATGAGTTTCCGATTGGACTCTTCATTGACCTGAGAAAGGCCTTTGATACTGTTAACCATAACTACTTTTTATTTAAACTCTACCATTATGGAATCCGAGGGCTTGCCCGGAACTATATCCGATCCTATCTTAGTGACAGACATCAATATGTAGCCATCAGTGATATAACCTCTCCCACTCTACCATAACCCGTAGGAGTGCCACAGGGCAGCATCCTAGGACCTCTCCAACTTCTTATATACATCAATGAGCTGCCTAATGTCTCTAACATTCTTAAACATATATTATTTGCTAACAATACTACCCACATCTACTCAGACCCCAACCCACACACATCTATATAAATAAAAATGGAAATGTTCGTTAGTGCATAACCGCTAATCTCCGAAAGTTCTCCACCGATTGCTTTGAAATTTTCACACAACTTTCCATTCGCATCCGAGCAGCTTTTTATATACATATTATATAGATGTCACGTCTGTTAATGTAAAAAAAAAACATGCTTTTTCTGAAAAACTGTGGTTTTTCATGTGAGGGAAATCTTCGAAACCTCTTTATTGATTGCTTTTGAAATTTTGACACAACGTTGCATTCGAATAGGCGCATCTTTTTATATATCTACTATATACATGTCTCACTTGTGACAGGAAAAAACATTTTTTTTTTTTAAAACAGCGCCATCTGTTGAACGTAAGAGCAACACACGCTGTAATCTCCGAAAGTTCTTCACCGATTGCTATGAAATTTTGACACAACGTTGCATTCGAAGAGGCGCGTCTTTTTATATACCTACTATATGGATGCCACTCCTCTGACAGGTAAAAACATGCGTTTTTTTTTAACAGTGCCATCTGTTGCACATAATAGAAACATTCACGCTATACTAAATATGTCACGAATTCCATTTCAATGTTTCCGATGGCATTGATAAAAAAAAATTTCATAGATTTCGATTTATATTATTTTTTATTAATTATTTTGTGTGACATTGTGTTGGAATTGAGCTGTGGTGTTTACCATACCATTTATTTCCTAAGTATAAGTATAAATGCCACACCTATGACAGGTAAAACTATGCTTTTCTTGAAAAACAGCGCCATCTGTTGCATGTAAGAGCAACACACATGATATACTAAATATGTTACAGTTCTATTTCAATGTTTCTGATTACACTGATAAATTGAATTTTCATAGATTTTGATTCATTTTCATTTTGATTTAATTATTTGTGTGAATTACGTTGGAATCGAGCTGTGTTGTTTACCATACCGTTCATTTCGTGAGTATAGTTTATTTTTTTTTCTTATTTTCATTTCATTTTTAACTGTTTTTCTTATATTTCAGTGATAGGAACATCAGATCACTTGATGTTCCCAATTTTCTGATGGGAACATCTGACTATTTGGGAAGGCATCAAACGAGGGAGTGGGGAATAGTGGGGATGACGAGGGGACGGAAGTGAGAGATGGTGGGGGAGGTCAAGGAGACAAGGGAGGGGGTAATGGAGGGGAAGGACGAGGAGACAGGGGGAGTTTGGGATGGTGGGGACGAGGGAATAAAGAATGGTGGGGAGAACAAAGGGACAGGGGAGTGGGACATGGTGGGAAGCAAGAGGGGATGGTGGAGTGGGGGATGGTGGGGGAGGACTGGGGGGACAGGGAAGGTTACTGTGGCTCAGCCGCGCACATACGTTTCTGAGCCACAGCAACGCGTGGCCGGGTACTGCAAGTATTAAATGTTGTAAATAATGAATTTAAAAAAGTCCACTTATGGATGTCAACCAACAAAATCACACTAAACATAAAAAAGACCTATTACATCTTACTCTTACATCTTTTCTTGCCCGAAACGCTTTGCGTAATAGTGGCTTTAGGCATTGTATCTACTTGCTCTATCTATAAATCCATAAATCTTTGTAAAATCTCTTTTATGTATGTACCTTACCTAAATAAACATTTATTTATTTTATTTATTTATTTATTTATTTTATCTGGAAGCAAATCAACACATGCAATTCAGCTTCAGATAGACAATGTTAACATCAGCAATAAAAATGTTTTGAGTTCCTTGGCCTATACTTAGACAAAAAACTCAACTTCAGCACCCACATACAACAAATAACCAAGAGTCTCTAACATGGTTGGTATATTCTCTAAAATCAGTTATTATGTACCTAACTCTGCTCTCCTCTCACTATAACATGCACTAATCTATCTATCTTACATATGGTATCTATGAATTGGGTTCAACCACTGCTAACTACCTCAAGCCCATCATCACCCAGCTGTCAGGGGGCTGGACAGCTGGATGGACAGCACTTCGGATTCGTAGTCCTGAGGTTCCGGGTTCGATCCCCGGTGGAGGCGGAGACAAATGGGCAAAATGTTTCTTTCACTCTGATGTCTCTTTTTACCTAGCAGTAAATAGGTACCTGAGAGTTAGTCAGCTTCTACGGGGGTGCTTCTTGGGGGGGGGGTGTAACATATAGGAGGCCAGGTCGAGGACCGGGCCGCGGGGACGCTAAGCCCCGAAATCATCTCAAGATAACCTCAAGATAACCCAGTAAAGAACTGCTATCAGAACTATAACAAACTCTGCTTTCAGGTAACACTCAGCCCCCTTGTTTAAATCTCTAAACATGCTAAACATAAACTCACTCCACACATTCTCTTGTGCTATTTACATTCACAAAACTCTGTTCTTAAATGCAAACCGTGCTCTGAAACTCTCACTGGACAGATGTAATAGGACCCATAATCACCACACCAGAAATAAATATCTCTTTAATGTCCCCAGAATTAAACTTAATCTGTAAACACTCTATGCAAATAAAGGGACCTAGTCTATGGAACTCACTCCCTAATGAATTAAAAAGCTGTCCAACTTTTGCCTTATTCAAAAGTAAAACAAAAAGTACCTTATGTCATCTCCATAGTTTCCTACCTAGTGCTTTAAACTTGCACTGTATCTAGTGCTACCCAGTCCCCCAATATATATATGTACCTAAGCCGCCATATAACGTTACCATTGTAATCATTGCTATCAATGATTACAATGGTAACTAACACTTAAATCATAGTTGTTATATTGAATGCATATTTTATTGCATTATACCTTGAAATAATCCTCAATTTATGGTACCATGTACCTGTTTATAAACATCAAATTTTACTTTAATATACCTACTTTATCATATTTTCTTGTAAGTACCTGTTAACATTTTATAACTTTTGCTAGAAATCACCTACTCTGTTAGATTAAGGACCTGCCCGAAACGCTATGCGTGTTAGTGGCTTTACAAGAACGTAAAGACCTCTATGCTATTATCATGTGCCCAATGTTCCACAGCATCGCTGGTAATACTAACGTCGTCAAAACTCTATAAGACCAACTGGCCTTCAAATTAAGTCTAGGGGAAATACCAAACAAAATAAATATAAACAGGGATATTCACACTCAAGTAAAAGTCATAAACTGCACAACATTTAGTGCAATCAATAATAATCTAACATCAATACTACATCATGTATAATACAGAATATATACATCATCAAGTTTACATGAGCTACAGGTATATAGCAAAATACAAGCAAATACAACCAAGAAGTTTTACAATGGTCTCTCAAACTCAAGTTTTCCTCAGGAAAACACCTAGGTAAGGTATCAGCTAAGACATTCAGTTTACCAGGAATATAATGGATGTGGAGATTAAATTCCTGCAAAAATAATGGACATCTTAAAATTTTCTGATTATTAAACTTCATCCTGTCAATGAATATTGAAGGGTTGTGATCAGTATATACGTCTACCTTATTCCCTTGTAAATATATCTTGATTTTTTTACATGCCAAAACATGTGCATAAACCTCTTTCTCAACAACATAGTAATTTTTCTATTGTGACAGGAAAAATGGATTGTAGCGCAGTCTCTCTCGGGCAGATGGAATGCCAGTCACATAAAGCAAAAATAGTAAAAAAAAAAATAGACTGCTATTTAACTTCACACAGAGACAACTGTAGGATAAAACATATAAGAGGAAAACATTTAAAATACTTTACTTAAACAAATTATTGTAACAAATTAACATTAAATAAAAATAGTATCCAAACTTGACTTTACTCAAAGTGAACAAAATGAAAAATACAAACAAACAATCAAATTTACATTACGTTAAAGTGCAAATTATAAAATGGTGTGGGAATATTGTGAGCCTGTCTGCATAAACCTGCTACCACACCGAGGTATGCCAACAGATCTTTGCAGTAGAGCACGCAGAAGTATTCTGGCTAGAGAACGCCAGATAGCCTCTATATATAGTAGAAACGGCCATCACGGCTGGTGAAGTAGATAACTGCGAGCCAGTTCACTTGAACTACCATACGCTTGTTTCAGGCAGTGGCGTGATCCTGGAGCCGTCGCCAGGTGCGAGGGTCTGACGGGCACTGGGGGAGGTAGACTGGTGGTACTGTCTAGACGTCTGAGAAGTTTTTTTTTTGTATTTTTATTTTTACATGCAAGCATGCAAGGGAAATACAATAAATACAATAAAATTCCATGAAAACAAAATGAACAAAACAAAAAGCCACCGGCCAGAAGGACCGACAGCATAGGGCAACAATGAGCAAAAATGGAAAAACGCATGAGAAACACAGAATACAACAAGACACAAAATATAAAACAATAACCAAACAAGCAAACAATGCAAGCAATAAAACAAAACATAGGAACAACATAAACAAAATAAACAAACACTGGCCGGAAGGACTGACAACAACACACATCATAAGGTATAAAAGAAAATACAACACAAGAAAATACACAACACAAAACAAGCCATAAAAACAAAGTAAAAATAAAAAATAAGAAGAAAACACAACACAACAAGGTAATACATGAATAGAACATACAGGGGAAAGCAACAACACAAAAACAAATACATAAATAAGAACACTCACTGCAAAACGCCGGCCCCTCAACAAACAAAGGGAGAGGCACGGGCACAAAATACAGTAGGGCAAACAAAATGCCAGAGAGGCACACAACACTACAAGCAGCAAAGAAACATAAAATCAGCGGACATACTTGCCTGAGAACAAGCTCTGCGGGAACCACACATTGAACGCCTCCCAACGCAACCACCCCCAAGCGTCCCTTACACCCACTGGGGACGCCATTTCATCCAGGACCTTAGCAACAAACACTCTCAAACAGGGGACCCAAATGGTATCACTTCTGACTCAAGTAACCACCACTATCCCCCCACATCATGGGAATCCCCCCACCATGAAATTCCCCTGGCTCGTCATTCAACAATCGCCACCCAGTGACCTGGGTGCATCACAGACGCCGGCAACACGTCCTCCAGGTCCCTAATACGCACCCTCACAGGTGTGGCCCAGACATAGGGCACCACCACAGGGGCACCAGTGGCCACGGGCACACCACCAGATGACTTCATGGAACCAAGGTGGCGCGCATCCTACCGTAGTGTTACAACCAGGCCACGCCCAGCACCAGCAACCACACCATCCCTGGGAGTGGAAGCCATCACTCCCCACTGCGGAGAGTCCCCAGGCAGAGAAGGAACAGAAAGCACCCCCGAGATATTGGCACCAGCACCAGCAGGCACATGGACCTCTGCCACCACTAACCACGGAGACAGTGACGCATCTGGTCACACATCATCAGCACCCGAAGACCCACAGTCACTGAAGTCCCCAACATCGGCCCAGGCAGAAGACGAACGCCGGGAACATTTGGGCTCTGGCCAGATTTCGTCAGAGCCAGAAGCGGACCCAGAAACCCGGGCACCACCAGCCGGACGAACCGACGCCCGACGCAGAACGGCAGCAGCCACAGGGGAAACTGGGCCACACACAGTAGGAGGCTCCGCAGCCACCCCAGCACCCAGCTCAGCTGAGACACTCAGCGAGGGCGCAGGGCCAGACGCAGCAGCAGGAGATGAGGAAGACGAAGACGTCGACGACACGCAGAGACCATCTGGAAGACCCCCGGGAGCAGCTGGGACAGCGATAGGGGCAGGAAGATCACCCGACGGCACCGGAACACCTGGAGGAGGGGCCGCACCATCTTATCTTGAGGTTATCTTGAGATGATTTCGGGGCTTTAGTGTCCCTGCGGCCCGGTCCTCGACCAGGCTTCCACCCCCAGGAAGCAGCCTGTGACAGCTGACTAACACCCAGGTACCTATTTTACTGCAAGGTAACAGGGGCATAGGGTGAAAGAAACTCTGCCCATTGTTTCTCGCCGGCGCCTGGGATCGAACCCAGGACCACAGGATCACAAGTCCAGCGTGCTGTCCACTCGGCCGACCGGCTCCCACCATCAGGAGGACCGCCGGGCGATGCAGGAGGAGCCGCAGCAGCCAACGGGACGTCCACATCCTCGCCCATGGAATTCACCCCAACGGGGAGTGGCGGGAAATCCTCCTCCCGGAACAGGTTCACAGGAGCGACTCCAGCCTCCGAGCACCCGGCAGCCTGATGCCCCAACAGGCCACACCAAAAGCAGGTATGGGGTTGCCGGGCACAGTATACCTGGACGTAGTACCCCAGAAGCCGGACTCAAGAAGGAATGTCAGACCTCAGGCGCATCCCAAGGGTACGAATGTTCGTCTGCATACCCTTATACCTCCCTGAGGGCAGCGTGTACACCTGCACACTGAAGACTGCGCCAAACTGCTGGAAGTAACGCCGGAGTAGATCTTCAGGAAACTCCAAGGGCGCCCCAAGCACACTCACGTAGGTCAGGGCACCACTACGGTCTGTAATGGTCACAGAGCCGGCACTATCAGGCAGCGACAAGGAACTCCCCTCGTAACGGCGCAGGAACACACGGTACACCTCCTCCCCCGCTAACTTGATAATAACCCGGTGAGCAGTTACCAGCTCAACTCCGTAGATGTCGTCGACCGGGACACGGAGCATGTCACACATGACAAGCTCAACTAGAGGGTAGCCAACACGGCCCGTAAACTCCAGTCCCACGGAGTTTACTCTCATCACAGGAGGGAGAAGGCCTCCCATCGCAAGCGTGCGACGTCAACACCAGCCAAGCAGCAACTGCTGGGAGGGTGGGGGCGCCCACACCCCCTGGCGACGAAAACCCCAAACTACCAGAGGCCAGGCGACATGTCTGTACCACACGGCACCTCCAGGTGCACTCCTCGTCTGAGAAGTAGTTGTTGTCATTGTTGCTGCAGTAAATTCTTGAATTCTTGAGTATGTAGACATGGTGAAGTAGAAAAGATGATGATGGAGCAGGCCGAATCTCCTTTTAAGAGAGATTACCGTGACACTATTACTATTAAATTTTCTCGAAAAATAGTATACTGGATGCTCTACACCATCAATTCCAACTTTGAGTAGGACAGCACCTGCACACAAATCAGAAGCATCTATATACAGTACAAAAGGCTAATCAAACTCAGGACTAGCGAGAACTGGAGATGAAGACAAAATACTTGTTAAACCATCAAAGGCTTCTTGACGCTGGGTGGTCCACTTAAACTTACTTCTCTGTTGAAACAAATCAGTCAGAGGTGAAGCTACCATAGAAAAGTCTTTACAATACCTACGGTAGTAGGCCTCATCCCCAAGAAGCTCTGTACCTGTTTCTTGTTGGTCAAGATAGGGTAGTTAACAATGGCACTAATTTTATCCTGTANGTTGGGAGTGGTTGGGAGTTACAAGTAGAATGTTGGATTTCAAGATAGAACAAGTATATACTGTGCCTAAAGCACTAATACACACAGCGTTTTGGGCAAGATCTGGGAAAACCTTAAAACTAAGACTTAAGACTAATTGAGATCAACAGCATGAACTGAACTGACATATGTTGACATTTAAGAGATAAGATAAGTTACAAGGAGTTGATTATGTAATACTTAGTTGCTTTTCTCTTAAATTGGATGATAGAGGGGAAGTCTTTAACGTGATTTGGAATACATACTCACATACATACGTACATACATACGTACATACATACATACATACATACGTACATACATACGTACATACATACATACGTACATACATACATACATACATACATACATACATACATACATACATACATACATACATAAATACATACATACATACATACATACATACGTACATACGTACATACATACATACATACATACATACATACATACATACATACATACATACATACATACATACATACATACATACATACGTACATACATACGTACATACATATATACATACATACATACATACATACATACATACATTCATACATACATACATACATATATACATACAAACACACATACATACATACATACATACATACATACATACATACATACATACATACATACATACATACATACATACATACATACATACATACATTCATACATACATACATACATACATACAAACATACATACATACATACATACATTCATACATACATACATACATACATACATACATACATACATACATACATACATACATACATACATACATACATACATACATACATACTTACTTACATACATACATACATACATACATACATACATACATACATACATACATACATACATACATACATACATACATACTTACTTACTTACTTACATACATACATACATACATACATACATACATACATACATACATACATACATACATACATACATACATACATACATACATACATACATACATACATACATACGAAGCTGGAAAAAGTTCAGAGGTATGCCACTAGGCTAGTCCCAGAACTAAGAGGCATGAGTTATGAGGACAGACTACGTGACCTGCACCTCACGTCGCTGGAAGACAGAAGAGCTAGGAGAGACATGATCACCACGTACAAAATTTTCAGGGGAATTGACAGGATGGACAAGGATGGACTATTTAAAACGGGTGTCACACGCACACGAGAGGACACAGGTGGAAGCTGAGTACCCAAATGAGCCACAGAGACATTAGAAAGAACTTTTTCAGTGTCAGAGTAGTTAGTAAATGTAATGCATTAGGCAGTGATGTGGTGGAGGCTGACTCCATACACAGTTTCAAATGTAGATATGATAGAGCCCACTAGGCTCAGGAATCTGTACACCAGTTGATTGACAGTTGAGGGGCGAGACCAAAGAGCCAGAGCTCAACCACCGCAAGCACAATTAGGTGAGTACATACATGCATACATGCATACATGCATACATACATACATACATACATACATACATACATACATACATACATACATACATACATACATACATACATACATACATACATACATACATGTGGAGAAATCTGGCTCTAGTTTAATACTAATAAAATGTATAATTCTATAAATGCAAACAATGAATAAATCTAAGATAATTCGAAGGACCAGAATGCATTATTAAATGAGAGAACCAGTGACTTACGGATCTCTATGATTATATATAATTATATTCTATTAAGCAATAACTGTAAATTCTATGAATGCTAGAACCAGCTTCCCATGACACATTTTGGGGGGGGGGGTCTTCTATGAGGTTAGTCTATGTGTGACATATTTTGTAATAATAAAAATGATAATATGCACACACATAGATAATGATAAATAAAATGTAATGCAAAATACTACTGCATATTAAAATTAAAATCATGTATATGATTAATATGCAATGATTAGAAATGCTTGACTCTCAATAATTAAATTCTATCTACGGTGAAAACTGATTAAATCTCAACTGTGACAGAGGGACGTAGGTGTAGTCCAATGGTGGGGGTTTCCTATTTTGCTTTCCCGACTGCAGTGCGTACGTCGCCAATGTACATGTGGCAGACGCTTCACGAAGCTGTCGGAATCAGCAGAGAAAATACGAGAGCAACCGTACAGGGCCTGGGAGCAAGGTCAAGTTAGAGTCCTTGTGGGTCTCTTCTCAGACTAGCCTCACCTGGTCCTGCTCCACGCTGGTTGTTGGAATCTCCTCAATGATGTAACACTTTAAGGGACTCCTAGGGTCCTCATCACATTTATAGTTTAGTGAATATAGGCAACTCGGTGTTGAAGACACCTAGAGCTGAAGGCTTGAGTAATATTGGCAGTATTCAGAAGTGGTTCAACGGAAACACCGCATAAAGCTTAACAGTAGTTTATTTACTAACTTAACCACTAATACAAAGGGTGCTTGATTTACTTTAGATTGGCGTCAGAAAGGCTATGGTTGTATTAGCTAGACTCTTGACGTCTGGCTAATCGACTCGTATCCACTCGTGGAGTAACACCTAACTTAACACAGTTGACAGCCAATCATTAACACGGGAACCTAACTGCCGGTATGCAAAGGGATCACAAGAGTTCCAACCGGATACTCGGGTAATGATGATATGCAATAAACATAATGGCCCTGTCAATAGGACAGGCAATAACATGACAATAATAATATCACACAATACTAAATGTGTGGTGTATGTGAAGCTCACATTCACAGACGAGTGTAATGTCGTGGTACCACACAGGTAAACATGCATACACCATCGGGTGCCTTCACCTGTAACCTGTGTCAGGTATGAGAAGGTGAGAACTGTGGTTGATACCTCAGATCAACACAGACAGACACAATAAAACAATGACAAGATCTTGTACTTACAGGTGGGGTACCTCTCTTATTCACTCACTCACTCAGGCACATTTATTCAAGAACTCATAGGTGGCCTGACAGCTGGTTCTGCTCATCACGATGTGAGACCATTGACGACGGCTGATTTTATTATACCATGCAGGTACACTTGTGGTAAAGTCACACACAGGTTACTTAAGCGGCGGCACTGCCTCAGTTCACTCTAGGTCACTCACAGACGATCTCTATTTAGCACCAGGGGTTACCTGATACCTATCTGTTTCGCTCTGGTGATTTTTCACTACTAGGCTTCTGAACAATATAGTTACAGTCGCGATTCCGGGCGATTGTTGGTATATCGAAAAGACGCTGAGTTTAACTTGACGGTGAGGAATGGACGGTGTTCAGTCTATTGGCCGATAGACAGAACAGGACACGTCCTCTGTGCAAGGGCTCCCTCATGTGAATGCTCTCGCCTGGGGCTCAGGGCTCCTCGTGGGACACAACACAAGGGGTTACAATTTGACCAATAGCATTGCAGTAAATGAGTGGGAACCAATTATATCGATCGTTCCCTGATCAGTAGCAAAGGTGATGTCATGCCCACGTCACAGTTGTTATTCTCCATCGCGCCAGTTGAGGCTGACCCCAGAGGTCAGATTGTCCTGTCGCCTCGCTGGCGTCTCATCTGCTCTCTCACGTTTCGCACCTTCTATGACCTTCGCACCTCTCTGACCCTGTAGCAAGTATGCTTAATTTCCCTGTATCTACTTCCTGCCTGGACATACGGCGGCCTCCGTATTATAAACGTGTTCCTGGTTAAGTGGGCATTCTGTAGATACCCAACATGCCAGATTACCATCCAGGGTTAACAGAGATAGGGCTTGTGCACGAGGATCGGTGCACTGTGCACTGCAATGAGCCATTCAAGTCAGCTGTGGGAGAATCTTGAGAGACATACTCTCACATCAACCCCAAACGAAAGACCGAGCTCCACAGAGTGGTGCTCGTTCTACACTCTCACACCGCTGACGTACGTGCACGTGGTGTGGCCGGGTCAAGCAGACCCCATTTTCTATACTGCTAGGTGAGGCGGGTCCTCGTCTAGACTATTTCCTTCTGTTAAGTGAGGAATTTCTTCAGTTACTGGGTCACATGCGGCTATCTGTTCAGGTCTGGAGCAAGCACTGTGGTCGGATGGAGCTTCAGCTCAAGGTCGGCTCAACGCCTCGAAACCCTGAGTGGCGCTACATGTGGGACCTGAAAACTACAATTTTCATTATAATTGAACCAAACACGACTATTGTGCTGTCTACAGCGATGAACGAGTACTGTGAGACGCAATTGGTACGTGAGGAAGAGTTTGGGCCTTGAAAAAAATATAACTGGGAATATACCACATATGTACTAATTCATAAGCAAAATATTGACTATAAGCAATAAGTCATATATGTGCTGTCTTGCGGAGAGCGGGTTGAATTGTCTCTATCAGAAATGACCCTAATACAGATGAAGGTATCTTGGTAATATACAGATGTGCTACTTCCTTTTTTATTAGGCCTACAGTTGTGAATGGCTTTAAAACCAGCTAAGTTCTAGAGTTGGGTATAGTTTTTACTTAGCCAGGTTTCTGTTAAAATAATGAACAATAGTTTACTACCTATTGCTGTGAGTAGTGCATTTATATCATTAAAATGTTTACCAAGTGTTCTGACATTTTGGTTGACTATTTAGTTGAAATTTTCCTATGAATAATATAAATCAAATGGCAATTAAATTTAAAGATAACAGAGTAAGATAACACATATGAGTAAGATTTTACTAAGATACTGAGGTAGATGCTTACGGAAGTACATGGAGGCTTTAATTGAGAAGTTAGGAACGTTTATGGATTAGAGAGCATTATTTAGCCAATAGAGCAAAAGACAGCACCTTGGACAAGGTTAGGCTTGGCTCAGTCGCTCATGAGATATTTTCAGTATTGACATCGGAAGTATTCTGCATTTCAGATATGGCACTGTCATTAAAGAAGGCCAGTAGTTGTTGGTCACACTTTATTTCAAGTTTTCTTCCTGATCTTTCCTTCTTTACAATGATCGTTCCATTCCTAGTGTAGCACTGCTTGATAACACCTGGGTTTTGTTTGTGAATTTGACGCAGTCTGTGGAGGAGGGATCCACACTACTAAGTAAGGCACTCGTTTACATAAAGGTTTTTTTTTTTTTTTTTTGCTTTGCAGCTGTTTGCGTGAGATCATACTTAGCAGCCGGATTTGCGAGTTTGATGAGCATTCGTCTAGTGCTACGGGGACTGTATTCATCTATCCTGACAGCTGATTTGATATCAACGGTGACTTTGCTCTTTGATTTAATTAGGGCACGAGCTACATTACAGCAGTTCTCACCTTGTTGTTCATCTGGTAAATCCACAGAGCTAATGATCAGAGAGTCATGAAGTTGTTGTTGCTCTAAGTCGTCTTCGGAGGCAGCCTGGTGCATCGGGAGGAGATTTATTTATCTTCCCAGCTTTTGAAGGATGTCGCTTTGACATCTTTTTTGTTTTTTGGTCATCATTAATTCCATATTCTTATTGTACATTTTCTTGTCAATCTTTATTGCTTCTTTTTTTACTTGACTTTTGTATCCTTCTTGTCTAACTACAGTAATCTTTATTTTAATTCTACTTGTTTCTATTTCTATTATATGTGTATTTGCATTTGTTGTTGTCTTTTTGCTATAGTTATTTTATATTTACAGCAGATTTAGTATTTTACTGTTCTGTGATTACTTGTCTTATTATATTTTGACTCCATTGCATCTACATGCAAGCTGACATTGATTCTGAACGAAATCTGCTGTCACAAATCTATGATAACCAGCATATTGATCACCACCACTGCAGGTATTACACAGCAAGAAAGTATTTAAGCAAGAAAGAGAAGGCTGGGCGGACTGCATTTTCTTGGATTGTCGGAAAGCCTTTGACACAGTACCGCATAAGAGGCTGGTACATAAGCTGGAGAGACAGGCAGGTGTAGCTGGTAAGGTGCTCCAGTGGATAAGGGAGTACCTAAGCAATAGGAAGCAGAGAGTTACGGTGAGGGGTGAGACCTCAGACTGGCGTGAAGTCACCAGTGGAGTCCCACAGGGCTCTGTACTCGGTCCTATCCTGTTCCTGATATACGTAAATGATCTCCCAGAGGGTATAGACTCATTTCTCTCAATGTTTGCTGACGACGCCAAAATTATGAGAAGGATTAAGACAGAGAGGACAGCTTGAGCTTCAAGAAGACCTAACAAACTGAAGGAATGGTCGAACAAATGGTTGCTAGAATTTAACCCAAGCAAATGTAATGTATTGAAGATAGTGTAGGGAGCAGGAGGCCAGATACAAGGTATCATCTGGGAGATGAAATTCTCAAGAGTCAGAGAAGAAACAGACTTGGGGGTCGATATCACGCCAGACCTGTCCCTTGCAGCCCATATCAAGAGGATAACATCAGCGGCATATGCCAGGTTGGCCAACATAAGAACAGCATTCAGAAACTTGTGTAAGGAATCATTCAGAACTTTGTATACAACATATGTCAGACCAATCCTGAGTATGCAGCCTCAGCATGGAGTCCATATCTAGTCAAGGATAAGACTAAACTAAAAAGGTTCAAAGGTTTGCCACCAGATTAGTACACAAGATGAGAGGTATGAGCTACGAGGAGAGACTACAGGAATTAAACCTCATATCGCTGTAAGACAGAAGAGTTAGGGGAGACATGATCACCACATTCAAGATTCTCAAAGGAATTGATAGGGTTGATAAAGACAGGCTATTTAACATAAGGGGCACACGCACTAGGGGACACAGGTTGAAACTGAGTGCCCAAATGAGCCATAGAGATAATAGAAAGAACTTTTTAATGTCAAGAGTGGTTGACAAATGGACTGCATTAGTAAGTGATGTGTGCTGAGGCTGACTCCATACACAGTTTCAAGTGTAGATATGATAGAGCCCATAGGCTCAGGCACCTGTACACCTATTGATTGACGGTTGAGAGGCGGGACCAAAGAGCCAGAGCTCAACCCCCGCAAGCACAAATAGGTAAGTACAGCAGACTTTGCAAAAGGCAAATTCCAAATCACACTTGCTATCAATCTTCAGCCAAAATTGCAGATCACTTGGTTAACAGTTTTGATGATATAAGTTCACTACTCACAGCACTAAGTAATAAACTATCGTTCGTTATTTTAACAGAAACCTGGCTAAGTAAAGACTATACCCAAATCTACAGCTTAGCTGGTTATACAGCCATTCACATTGTAGGCCTAATAAAAAAGGAAGTGGCACAGCTATATATTACAAAGATATCTTCATCTGTATTAGTGTCATTTGTGATTGAGACGACTACTGTGAATATACCTTTGATCAGTTCTCGATTAATCCCTTAAATCCTCCTTGACTATTGGCGTTATCAATAGATTTTACAATACTAACATAGCTGCATTCTCAGATAACTTAAGGATCTTATCATAAGCAACAACAATCTCAACAAAAATCTCATCATTCTTGGAGTTGACTTCAATATTGACCTTCGTCAACAAATAGCCCTCAGTCGACTATTTCCTAAACAGCATGAATTCCTGTACACTAATCGCCA
>WNGS01013629.1:0-12156 GCA_020271785.1 Procambarus virginalis
ATATATATATATATATATATATAATATATATATATATATATATTACATCAGTTTTGGATGAGGTGAACAAAACTTTCAACACAAGATAGAACACGAAACAATGGGTATAAATTGGGTAAATTAAAGGGAAGGATGGAAGTAACTGCAAAGGGCCTATTGGCCCATTTTTCTTGATGCTTCTATATTGCTGTGGAGTCTTGAAGTGGGTAGAATATAGTTGTGCATTAATTGGCTGTTGATTGCTGGTGTTGACTTCTTGATATCTAGTGCTCGCAGATGTCAAGCCACCTGCTATCGGTATCTATCGATGATTTCTGTGTTGTTTGTTAAAACTTCTCTGGTGATGGTCTGGTTGTGGGAAGAGATTATATGTTCCTCAATGGAGCCCTGTTGCTTATGCATCGTAATCGCCTGGAAAGAGATGTTGTTGTCTTGCCTATATACTGAGTTCTTTGAGGCTTACAGTCCCCAAGTGGGCATTTGAAGGCATAGACGACGTTGGTCTCTTTTAAAGCGTTCTGCTTTGTGTCTGGAGAGTTTCTCATGAGTAGGTTGGCCGTTTTTTGGTTTTATAGTAAATCGTCAATTGTATCTTCTGATTTTTGTCTGTAGGGATAACGTTCTTATTAACAATATCTTTCAGGAACCTTTCTCCGTTTTATGAGCTGTGAAAAGAAGTTCCTGTAAAATAGTCTAATAGGGGGTATAGGTGTTGTGTTAGTTGTCTCTTCAGAGGTTGCATGGCGTTTCACCTTCCTTCTTATGATGTCTTCAACGAAACATTGGAGAGGCCGTTGTTGACTAGGACCTGCCTTACCCTACAGAGTTCTTCGTCGACTTGTTTCCGTCCTGAGCTGTGGCTGAGAGCACGGTCGACATAAGCGTTAACAAACACTCCTCTTGTACCTGTCTGGGCAGTCACTGTGGCATTGAGGCACATTCCTATGTTTGCTCCTTAGTGTATACTGCAGTGTGGAAACCTCCACTTTTTCCATGACCCTCAGTGAGAGGTTGTGTTAGCTGGAGCAATAATGGAAGGATTAGTGAAGGAATTGATGAATCAAGTTGGAACTCTGAGAGCAGAGATGGATTCCCTATGAGAGGAGGTACGACAGCTGAAACTTCGGGAAGAAAAGAAGGAGCAGACCAATATTAACAAGACCTCGTCGTGGAAAGTCGTTAAGGACAGGGGTCTTAAGAAGACCTTGACAAGGCCGCCTACAGACGCCCTAAAGGCAGCAAATTCATTTGCCGTGTTGGAGGACGAGTCCTGTGGGAGCCTGCAGTTCACTCGGAACGGAAATCAGCGAGGAGCGGCGGAGCGCGGGCCCCTCAGGCTGCTCAGAAAGTTAAGGAGGTACCAAAGCAAATTTGGTTGTGGGAGATTCCCAGGTGAGGTATTTAGACAGAACGTTTGTGTCAGAGATAGGGGGAACAGATTAAGGGTTTGTTATCCGGGAGCTGGAATTGGTGATATTGTTGGAAACATGAATGATATTATGACGGAAATGGGAACAAGCCCATTATTTGTATTAGTGCAGGGGGTAATGATGTTGGACGAGTTAGGAGTGAGGAACTAATACAGAGATTCAGGACAGCCATTGAATTAGTTAGGAGCAAGGGAGGAATCCCGATCATATGTGGCATTCTTCCAAGAAAGGGAGTGGGAAATGAATGGATGTCGAGGGCACTTGGTGTCAATTGCCGGCTGGCATATCCCACTTTGACTTAACCCCATTTATACTAACTCTCTGTTTCCTTTGGAATAGCCATGCCCTAATCCAACTTAATATAGCACCCCCAATACCATGAGCTCTATTTTTTTAATTAGTCTTTCATGTGGCACTGTATCAAAAGCTTTGCTACAGTCAAGGTACACAACATCACAATCCTTACCACTATCAACTGCCTCAACTATGCTGGAATAAAAAGATAGCAAATGTGAAACATGAACGGCCATTTGTAAAACCATGTTGCGACTCATTTATAATTTAGTTTTTCAAGATGAAGACGAATGAATTTGCAATTATCGATTCAAGTAACTTTCCCACAATAGACGTTAAGCTAATTGGCCGATAGTTTGACATAAGTGATCTATCAACGTTCTTTAAAATTGGTACCACATTAGCTACCTTTCATGACTCTGGCACTCTGCCTAAATCTATTGATTTATTAAATATGGTAGACAGTGGCTCGGAAAGCTCCTCTTTGCATTCTTTAAGCACCCTGGCAAACACTTCATCCGGCCCTGGGGATTTGTTTGGTTTAGTTTTACTAATTGTTTAATAACATCCCCCTGGTAACTGCTAAACTAGTCAACCTGTCCTCATCCCACCCACATAGACTTGTTTGGCTGAAGGCATATTGTTAAGTTCTTCTTTAGTAAATACAGATTATAAAATATTTGTTAAAAATACTACTCATCTCCTCGTCATTATCCGTTATTTGACCTGTCTCAGTTTTAATGGACCTATCCTTTCCCTAGTCTTAGTTCGATATAACTGAAAAAACTTTAGGATTTGTCTTTGCTTGCCCTGCTATGCGAACTTCATAGTTTCTTTTGCTTTCCTTATCTCTTTTTAAAATTTCTAACCAGTTGTACGAATTCCTGTTCTAAAGTAACCTCCCCATTTTAATCTTTGTACCAGGCCTCTTTTTACAACTATAAGTTCTTCAAATTCTTTGTTATCCACTTTGGTCATTAGTATTCGATCTGTTCAATTTGTATGGTATACGCGTTCCTGTGCTTTGTTTAGAATATTCTTAAATAAGTTATATATTGAATCCACATCGAAATCCCCTTTTACGTCACCTATCGCTGGGTTCATGTCTCGCTCCAAGACGGCCCACACCCTATACCAAGACTTTCCAATCTATTTGACCCAGAAATTTCTTAGGCTGTTAAAATCAGCTTTTCGAAATCTGGCACTTTAACAGAATTTTCTCTACAGGTCTATTCCATTCTATGCTAAATCTGATTTCTTTGTGATCACTGTTCCCTAGCTCACTCCCTATTTCGATGTCCTTAATTTGTGTTTCCCTGGTAGTTAACACTAAATCTAAAATATTATTTCCCCGCGTTGGTTCCTTAATGTGTTGCGTAAGAAAGCAATCGTCAATAATTCTAGAAAGTCTTCTGCTTCACTATTCCCAGTTTTGTTCAACCAGTTTATTCCACTAAAATTAAAGTCATCCATGACATAAATACTGTTAGATCTAGATGCTCTAGATATTTCATCCCATAGATGCTTTGCTTCCTTCTGTCTAAATTTGGTGGCCTATATATAACTCCTATTATAAATTATTTGCTTTTTCGTTTAATTCTATCCAAATAGTTTGGTGTGTGGCTCAGTTTTGATTCCCTCTTTGAGACTACATTTCAAATTGTCCCTAACATATATGGCTACTCCCCCTCTCCGCGATATATCGATCTGTGAAATAGTTTAAATCCATTATTTGATATTCAGCTAATAGTTCTCTATTTTCTACATTCATCCACGTTTCCGTAAGTGCAATAATATCTATTTTTTCTGTGCAGACAAGAGCATTTAATTCCTTAATTTTATTTCTTAGACTTCTACTGTTAGTGTAATATACCCTAAGTGAATTGTTATTTTGAGGCCCTTCTTTTTCCCTGATCATTTTGCCAATGCCTTTCTCCCACAAACACATACTTTTATTACCTCCTTCCTCCAAATCAATTCCCTGTTGTTTATAATATATATAAATGATTTAGATTCAGGTTTGAGTAGCAACATCTGCAAATTTGCAGATGATATAAAAATCGGTAGGGAAATTAACACGAAAGAAGACTCGCTATCACTTCAAGTTGATCTAAATAGGGTTTTAAAATGGTCAAAAGACTGGCAGATGCAGTTAAATGCTAGTAAATGTAAAGTTTTGAGGCTAGGTAATGATGATAGCGTTACAAGATACGAGCTAGATGGTGTTGAGATTGCGAAGTCGGATTGCGAAAGGGATCTTGGAGTTATGATTAGGAAGAATTTAAAACAAAAGGATCAATGCATGAATGTTCGTAATAAGGCAAATAGGACACTGGGATTTATTAATCGAAGCGTTAGTAACAAGACACCTGGTGTGGTTCTTCAGCTATATCTTGCTCTGGTTAGGCCCCATTTAGATTATGCAGTTCAGTTTTGGTCGCCGTACTATAGAATGGATATAAATTAACTTGAACGTGTCCAGCGTAGGATGACAAAGTTAATTCCCCAAATTAGAAATCTTTCATATGAAGAAAAATTAACAAAGCTTAAATTGCATTCACTGGAAAGGCAAAGAGTTAGAGGTGACATGATAGAAGTATATAAGTGGATGAATGGACATAACAAAGGGGATATTAATAGGGTATTAAAAGTATCAACACAAGACAGAACACGAAACAATGGGTATAAATTGGATAAGTTTAGATTTAGGAGAGACTTGGGTAAATACTGGTTCAGTAACAGGGTTGTTGATTTGTGGAACCAATTGCCGCGTAACATTGTAGAGGTGGGGTCCCTCGATTGTTTGAAGCATGGGTTGGACATGTATATGAGTGGGATTGGGTGGTTATAAATAGGAGCTGCCTCGTATGGGCCAATAGGCCTTCTGCAGTTGCCTTTGTTTTTATGTTATGTTTCTTAAGGGCAGCTTCCCATCCTTCTCCATCTCGTAACTGAAACGCAACACAGAATTCCGCTCAAATGCCTCTTTCAGCTCCTGCAGATGTCTGACATCAGGTACCTGTGTAAAAATGTCGTCAACATACCTGCAGTATATGGCCGGTTTCAAGTTCATGTTGACTAAGACCTTCTGCTCGATGGTACCCATGTAGAAGTTCGCAAACAGGACACCTAGGGGAGAGCCCATGGCGACCCCATCTACTTGCATATACTTGTACCCATCCAGGATCATGAAGGGCGCTTCTTTAGTACAAGCTTGGAGTAGTTTCCTTAGAATGTTTTCTGGTACGTCAAGAGGAGTACAGGCCGGATCACGATACACTCTGTCCGCTATCATCCCGATTGTTTCATCCACAGGTACGTTGGTAAACAGTGATTATACGCCCAACGAGGCTCTTATCCCTGACAAAAAGCTGATGGTAGCCGAGGCTATTTGCCCATCAGCCTGCCGGCACTCTGATGGTAATCTTGGGCATAGTATTTTATGAAATCACCTCATTTTGGGGGGCACACGTGAGGCACACAAATGCGAACAAGCCTGAATGGTCCAGTTGCTGAATGAGTTTTCAGTTGCATGTATGCCTGGGGACCATTCTGGCTTATTCGCATTTGTGTTCCTGATTATATATATATATATATATATATATATATATATATATATATATATATATATATATATATATATATATATATATATATATATTTTTTTTTTTTTAAAACCTAGAAGGGGTACCACCTCTGGTGCAAGTGTAGGGACCCATAGCCTCGGAGAAGAAAATAAAGAGTACTCAGAGAAGACCTTGTGGATCCTCACTGAATACTTTGATATTTTCTTCTCCTACCACCCCTATTCTTTTGGTATGTGTGTATATTTATCTAACTTTATTTGAAAATGTCATTACACAAAAAAGTTACAGTATTGATTACATGCAGGGTACAAGGCTGCTTGTCACAAGTTGAAAAGCTCCTCCAGCTCCTCAGATGGCGGGCAGGAACCATGGATGCAGTGAGCATTTCCTCTCTGGATTGCCACACTGAGGCGCTGAAAAAGAAAACTGGCAGCTCTAGGGTCTCTAGTTGTTTCGATTAGCTTAGACCCCAACTCCTTCAAAAAGCTAGCAGCACTTTTACCCCAGGCACCAAGTGTCTCTGAGGCAATGGGGACAAAATTGTAGTGGTGCTCAAGGTCTCTGTATTTACGTGACTTGGCCGCTTCCCGGTGATTGGCAGCTCCTCCTGCTTGAGTAGCACTGAAGTCAACATAGGTATTGGCTAAAGTTGAGACGCAAGTGTAGTCCCACACCAACTGTCTACCATTCTTCCAGGGGTTCACCGTGATTCCATCTGGGCGACCGACAGGCTCATTAGAGTTGTGGGACATTAGGTACCGGGGCTCTCTCTCTGCTGGACAGCCGGCTGTGGTAAGGCTTCTCTTAATAATGTCATTGACCTCGCCGTGTCTTGCATGCCATCCTCCTGTCCTTTGGCAGAGAAGGCCATGCCGTCCGTACCTGTCGGCCTCTGCCTCGCCGCAAATACACCTGTATTCGGTGTGGATTGGGGCAGCGAGACGGAGAGCCACGGCAATTCGAAGGGCCTGCGGTGTGAGACGAGTGCCGGTTGCTGACATTGGGATTGCTAATAGGAAATCACCTGCATGGGGAGCTGCTACTGCTCTAAGTCGGGCAGTGTCATGTGGTGTTGTCGCAGCTTCTAGCAAAGTCGCAGCTTCTTGGTCGGCAATGGGGCGATCCCAGCTGGATTGCTTATGGGCTTCAGAAGGCAGTGGTTGGGGTGCTGGTCCTGCGAGAGAGACCCATTTGGTTGTGCAGTCTGTGAAGCTGGGATCATGTACCCCTGCCTGTTGAACTAGGTGCTCAGGTAGGATTTCCTTCACCAAGTTGTCAGACCCCACTGAAGAGGACAGGAACGCTGGTACAGCAATTTGATATATATATATATATATATATATATATATATATATATATATATATATATATATATATATATGTTATATATATATATATATATATATATATATATATATATATATGTTATATATATATGTTATATATATATATATATATATATATATATATATATATATATATATATATATATATATTATATATATATATATATATATATATATATATATATATATATATATATATATATATATATATATATACTAGGGAGATACTCGGCATTTCCCGGGTCTGTCCTTCTCTCATTTGTCCATCTATCTATTCGTCCATCAATCTATCCATTTATCTGTCAATCCACCAATCCATCTATCTATCCATCTCAGATCTAAGAATCTATACATCCATCTTCCCATCTATCCATCTATTCATCTATCCATGTATCTACCTATCCGTTATCTTGCCAGTTGCCAGTATCTGAAAGCAATATGCTTTCAGACCATCACATATATCTAGATAACTATCCAGATTGTTAGAGGGGGGGGGGAGGGAAGATGTGGTTTCTCCTGGTAATAGATTAGCTCTGAGGACGAGCTCCGCAGATACACAAGATACTTTTTACAGATAAATTAAAAATGTATTTTCAACCTCATCTGTGCATAGTTAATGAATAAAATAAGTCTTCAGAGTATAAACAATTTAAATAATATATTTTCGCTATCCTCATTGACGTGGCTAAATTGTTTAAGAATTACTCGTGCTTTAGGATTGTCGACAGCTAATCAGGAGAGTGGTTTTGAACTACCAAGCCTCTTCAGTGTGATAGCGAGGCTCACTTAAAACCCTTAAGGGATGCTGACGGAACAACTCTGTTATTTGTAAATATGTAATGACTGGCTTTTTAACGATATGAAAGCTAATTACTCATAGATCCCATCTTCGTTAGTATTCTACCCACTTGTACTGATCAGCAGAGCGACGGTGTTGTGTTCAGCACCGCCTCTCAGGCTTCACATTTCCTTTCCTCATATCCCAGCTCATATTGTTGTTCTCATATCCCAGCTCTTAGTGTTGTCCTCATACCCCAGCTTTTAGTGTTGTCCTCATATTCCAGTTCTTAGTGTTGTCCTCATATCCCAGCTCTTAGTGTTTTTCTCATATCCCAGCTCGCAGTCTCACCTCATATTACAGTTCCTAATATGACCTCAATTCCCAGCTAATAATTTGTTCTCATATCTCTACTACCAGTCTGTCCTCATATCCCAACTCTTAACCTGTCCTCATAACCTAATTCTAATCCTGTTCTCATATCCCCTGCAAATGCTTAACTGTCATTCTGGCTAAACGCTCTTGACAGATAATTACCTTACCTTGCCCAGGTGTGTGTATATGAGCACATTAGGCTTATCGCAGTGTTATTATACAAATGATGTATATCACGATTTTATGTGTATAGCAATACCATTCCCTGCAGTTCTAAGGTTCAATAAAATAGTAAAAAAAAAACAGAAATCAATTTCGCAAGAGTAAATGTGTTAGGAATGTCTTCTGTTTAGCGAAAAAAATATTTACCAGAGCGTCACAGCACTCAGAAGAACGGTATAATCATCCAATTGTCAATATTAGCTTTAATCTATAAGTACTGTAGCGTAAATACCCACAGATGTTATCATATATATACTGTAGTGTAAATACCCACAGATGTTATCATATATATACTGTAGTGTAAATACCCACAGATGTTATCATATATATACTGTAGTGTAAATACCCACAGATGTTATCATATATATACTGTAGTGTAAATACCCTCAGATGTATCATATATATACTGTAGTGTAAATACCCACAGATGTTATCATATATATATACTGTAGTGTAAATACCCACAGATGTTATCATATATATACTGTAGTGTAAATACCCTCAGATGCGATGATATAGTTACTGTGACTTATATACTAAGAGACGGGATGTCGTAATATCTATCTTAATAAATAATAATAAATAATATAATAATAATAATATAATAATAAATCATGGTCATGAGAGCTTCACTGCTCTCATGACCAGAATTTTGAGGATTACCCATTCTCACGACTACGTAGCGAGTGCTTTACGCTCTTCATGAATTAGAAAGATTATTTACATTTCCCACTGATTCTCAAAAGGTCCTTGAGAATGTAAGGGAGAAAGAGGCTTTATTCCTTGTGTAATCAGTACAGGGACCGTGCGTGCGGCGGCATCAACAAGTCAGTGTACTTGGATTCATAAAGGGAATTGTGAATTTTATGATCCCTTTATCATATGTTTTTGGGAGGTAACAAGCCAGGAGTGATGGGTACTCTGATGAGCCCATCACTAGAGTGGAGATTATTGGGGAAGTCGATCTGGTCGACAGCAAAGCCTAGGGAGCAGTATCGTCTGATTATCCTTAAATCTGGATAATCCGACACTGTCGTAAGGCAGTGACAGCCGACATTGTCATAAGGCAGTGACAGCCGACACTGTCATAAGGCAGTGACAGCCGACACTGTCATAAGGCAGTGACAGCCGACACTGTCATAAGGCAGTGACAGCCGACACTGTCATAAGGATGTGTCTTATGTCATAAGAACGTCCCGTGTCACCTTAGCTCCTGCTGCTGTTGGCCTTACGTCTACTGATACTATTGAGAAGATCAGTAGGAGTCATGAGGAGCATCAGAACCTGCACACTGGCAACCTCGCGCCTTACACCACCACCTGCTGCTGCTGCTGCTGCTGCTCACAAGAAATGCAACCTGTGATTCATGTGAATCTGCGGAGGGGGGGGGGGGAGGCGTTCTGATGTTTGCAGTGAACCTAAGTTAGGGCTTCACACATTACCCGCATGCACTCTAGCTGTGGTATACCCGCATGCACTCTGGCTGTGGTATACCCGCATGCACTCTGGCAGTGGTATACCCGCATGCACTCTGGCTGTGGTATACCCGCATGCACTCTGGCTGTGGTATGCCCGCATGCACTCTGGCTGTGGTATACCCGCATGCACTCTGGCTGTGGTATAGCCGCATGCACTCTGGCTGTGGTATACCCGCATGTACTCTGGCTGTGGTATACCCGCATGCACTCTGGCTGTGGTATACCCGCATGCACTCTGGCTGTGGTATACCCACATGCACTCTGGCTGTGGTATGCCCACATGCACTCTGGCTGTGGTATACCCGCATGCACTCTGGCTGTGGTATACCCGCATGCACTCTGGCTGTGGTATACGCACATGCACTCTGGCTGTGGTATACCCACATGCACTCTGGCTGTGGTATACCCACATGCACTCTGGCTGTGGTATACCCGCATGCACTCTGGCTGTGGTATACGTGCATGCACTCTGGCTGTGGTATACCCGCATGCACTCTGGCTGTGGTATACCCGCATGCACTCTGGCTGTGGTATACCCACATGCACTCTGGCTGTGGTATAACCGCATGCACTCTGGCTGTGGTATACCCACATGCACTCTGGCTGTGGTATACCCGCATGCACTCTGGCTGTGGTATACCCACATGCACTCTGGCTGTGGTATGCCCGTATGTACTCTGGCTGTGGTATGCCCGCATGCACTCTGGCTGTGGTATACCCGCATGCACTGTGGCTGTGGTATACCCACATGCACTCTGGCTGTGGTATGCCCGCATGCACTCTGGCTGCGGTATACCCGCATGCACTCTGGCTGTGGTATGCCCGCATGCACTCTGGCTGTGGTATGGGAGGTCTACATTCAACGCTTAGATTTCATTTCACAAAGAATTCATATTAACGTGATGTGTCACTGATTGATCACGTTACTGATTGATCACTTTGTTAAACTCTTATTATTATTACTTCTACTGCTGTCATTACTACTACTTTTATTACCAACACTTTTAACTATTGTTACCATTACTAATTCATTTAACTACTATTGTTACTATTGGTAGTAATTTTAACTACTATTGTTACTTTTGCTAGTACTTTTAACTACTATTGTTACTATTACTATTACTTGTGACTACTATTGTTACTATTACCACTAAACAGTGTTTTATCAACATATTATTAATCGGATTAAAAGCTAAATGTAATTAATTTTATGTCTACAAATGAAAGTTTTGTAATCTGTTCAGATAAAATAGAACTGTAATGATTTGCGTAAGTTATTGAATATTCAACTTCAGGTTCTGAATTTGATTCGTCAGCGCAACCCATCATAAAAATGAGCGAAAGCCGTCTCTTTCATAACGTATAAGTCATATATTAATTTGTTTTAATTGGCTAAAGACAGATTTCGACTTATAATCTACTACATTATAAGCCGAAACAACTTATAATTCAAAGCTCTTACTGGCCGTAACACAGCCTACAGAGCACTTTGTGTAACACAGCTTACAGAGGACATTGTGAAACACTGCCTACAGAGGACTTTGTGTAACACAGCCTACAGAGGACTTTGTGTAACACAGCCTACAGAGGACTTTGTGTAACACAGCCTACAGAGGACTTTGTGTAACACAGCCTACAGAGGACTCTGTGTAACACAGCCTACAGAGGACTCTGTGTAACACAGCCTACAGAGGACTTTGTGTAACACAGCCTACAGAGGACTTTGTGTAACACAGCCTACAAGGGGACATTGTGTAACACCCCTACAGGGGACATTGTGTATCACACCCTACAAGGACTTTGTGTAAAACACCCTACAAGGGAACATTGTGTAACACACCCTACAAGGGGACATTGTGTAAAACACCCTACAAGGGGACATTGTGTAAAACACCCTACAAGGGGACATTGTGTAAAACACCCTACAAGGGGACATTGTGTAAAACACCCTACAAGGGGACATTGTGTAAAACACCCTACAAGGGGACATTGTGTAAACACCCTACAAGGGGACATTGTGTAAAACACCCTACAAGGGGACATTGGTAAAACACCCTACAAGGGGCACGTGCCGGTGAGGAGGGGCAGAAAGAGGAACACTCTAGAAAGAGAACGCAGACGACTGTACAGGAGAAGGAAAAAATAACGGAAATGCTTCGGCAGACACAACTATCACAAGCAAGGAAAATAAGCCTAAGCAGGAAGATCGAAGAAATCGAACAAACGTTGAAGCGATCATATGAGTCTGAGGAAATGGATTGGAACAGAGAGCATCAAGAGATAAGGAAAAATCCAAAATATTTTTCACATACGCTAAATCAAAATCCAAAACCTCGACCAGTATTGGACCGTTAATTACAAATGAAGGTACGTACACAGAGGACAACAAAGAGATTAGTGAAATTCTAAGAAGCCATTATGAGGCTATGTTTAGCACACCAATTAACAACATGAAGTTGATGACCCAGACAGCTTCTTTATGAATGACACTCAAGCTGCAGATAATATAACGGATATTACCACAAACTCGAAGACTTTGAAAGAGAAATTGACAATATGCCCATGCACTCCCCCTGGGCCTGACTCATGGAATTCAATATTCATAAAGAAATGTAAAGTACATAGCGCGAGAGCACTCAGCGTAAT